>WTXF01000641.1:0-13438 GCA_022496215.1 Russula brevipes | reverse complement strand
GTTATCCACGTCTCTACGCTCCACCACCTCTACATCCTGGCCATTCCTACCCCATCCACCCCTCCACGCTCCCAAGATACCCTGCCGGTGTTGGACACAATTCAAAAGCACAAGAACAACACGGGCAACAACACGGGCAAGTTCTACATGTCCCCCAGTTGCAACAGCGTCCGACTACAAACCCAAACCCATGATGCCACGTTTAAAGTATATTCATGGTACATAATTCTCTACATTCTTCCTGGATATACTTCTACAGTACATTGGTGTATAATAAAATAAATTCTTGTTCAATGACTTTACATGCGTTCACGAACACTGCCAGGGCAGCCTAGTGTGCGGGGAATCGAGTTTTCACAAACGTTTGCCATTGCGGTTGCCATCCGTTGCGCTTACGTGGCCGAACGGAGATTCAAATGGCACTGTGACATTTTGTGACCGAAGTTTTGAAACACTCTGAATTTGGGGGTTGAACGCTCGGGATTGCTCCGACAGCACCATTCAGTGGAATATCCTCAAAGTAATGCCATAGCCCTATATTTCACATGTTGTCCAATGAATCCCTCTGGTTGATTAGAAAAATATTGTGTCGATGTGGAACTATTCAAAATTTACAAAATATTTTGAAACTCCCCGTTCATGATAGTATTGGTACCATCCTGTTCTGATTCGTGGGCCAGAGAGGAGGTAGCTTGAGGCAACCGTACACCATGGGTGACACCCACACATGCCGACTGAAAGAAACCGACTGTTTCGGTCAAGGTTTCCGTGTATATGTTCTCATGAAACTGGATCAATAAGTAGCGTCGATTCCCGGCCGTATTCCACTGCTAGTAATAGAGTAGTGATCTCGTTTGTGGCCCCCAGCTTCGGACAAACTCGAACAAACTCCGAGGCAGCCGAGCCCCCGTCGGCAGACCTGAGAGACATGTCCCTCAAGGAGGTCCTCAGGGCGACATTCAAGACGCTTTGTAGACGCAACTACCAGGAAACCAGGCGAAAAGTGTTTGCACCATAGTACTGTGGGCAAACAAGCTCATCCGCCGTATTCCACAGGTTTCACGAACATACGAAGAATCATGGTGTAAACGGCAAAGCGAGGAAGTTTGCACATCCGTCAATTCCGAGTCTGCGATTACCAGTAACCAGTACTGTACCCGTAACGACTAGGCATTCTCATTCCTCTTTCGGCGGGACAGCGATGTTTTGTAACGCTGGCCTCGTGGGCCGTGGGCCGTGGGCATAGGCGCTCTGCCTGAGCTAGTACATCATCACTTGCACGTCCACTATCTCGTACTCAAACTGTCATGTCTATCCCCACTACTGATAATCCCGACTCTAAAATTTTGCGTTCGCTTGTCGAGCACGTCTTTATGCCCCCGAAGCTTCCTCAGAAGCACCCTGGCGACGAGATCGAGCGGAAAGCGAATGTGGCACTCTGTGACAGCCTCATAGTAGCCGCTCAAGATTTCCTCCAAAACCTCCCCTCTTCACAACATCTCTTGTGGATGTCTATGATCAAAATGATGAAATTAGCGCGTCGCGCTGCCGACATCCCTTTCGGGGAGGCTGACCTCCAACATACTCTATCGGATCTGGCCATTGGAGGTATACCCATATAACTCGCACTTTTGTTCCGCTTTTGACTCGATCACCCATCTCTGTCAGACGTGTTTTCCATGCACATCCGTGCACAAAACGCCGCTCTCATTGTACGCAGACCCGCCAGACCCGATCTCATTCAGTTCGAGGTGTTCGAGGTCTCGCCCATGAATGAGGCCATAATGACGGCCGAGGGAAAGCTCCTATGCTCATACCCAGGTCCTGCGATCCAGGTCCCCGTGGATACTTATATGGACGAACTATTTCTACAGGAACTCTCCTCTTTCCTCGTTCAAATGGACGTTGATTTCTTGCCGACCACTTCCGAAGCGGGATCTGTCGTCAACGAGGTTCACGAAAGTGCCCATCCCAGGTATATATCGGAGTTATTGGTGGGGATTCTCAGGGGGTTCGGTCAGCCAGCCGTTGTAGATCGCATCACGAAACGAATAGGAGACGAAGTACTAGCATCGGATAGGACACGCAAACCATGGCGAAGATCCCCGTTATGGCTTATCCTCAGGGTCACCCTTCAGTCTTCCCTCCCTGCCAGCAGCAATATTTACAAACCTTTCATGCTCTTCTTTCATGCCCATCTTCTGCGCAGTGGCGTGCGCCGAGATTTCCCAAGCGAGTTACTGTACCCCATGAGGGTCAAAATGGCTCGGCGTCTTTCAAAGTTGGGCCATGAAGTATCCCATCACATATATGAATTTGTTCACGATACCGCAAAAGAGACCGAAGTACTTCTTTCGAAGAGATGGACATCCTTCCAGACCATGGGATCGATCAGCCCTCCGTTGAAACCTGAGGAACTTGATTTTGTCGCAGATGTACAGATCTCCCTGGACAAATCATATGATTACCTTACGGAGATGCTTCACTCTGCCTCCCGTGGGTTTACATCGACGCCTTTTAACCCCATCGGACCAGACCTCCATAAAGTACACGATTTCACTCAATTTACGAATGGCGAACTCTCGAAAGCTATTTCCGAAGATCAGCATGTCGCCATTGCGGACTTCGAGTTATCTGTGGAGAAGGATTTGGAACCTTGGATCGCTGCAGCTACAGACATCGACCATGCCTTGGATGTGATTGCTTCGTGCATCCGGCAGTATTTCATCGGCGCAAAAGAACTTTATGGATCTAACCCCGAAGATAATTCGATGATGATTCTCACCATCATGGATCTTTGGGTAGTTCTGGATACATTCGCAATCCAGCGGTGTCCCTTATTAAACCAATATTCTCCCGAAATCCCTTCCGAATTTCTCCATGGCTTACTCCTCCATCGGTCGTCTACCTTGAAACGTGCCTTGCGTATCGAAGAGTATCTGAGTCGGCGACACCAACAGGCTCACCAAGATACATCGGTCTTCTCAAACCATGTTTCTTTCGCCGTGAAGTATTTTCGTACTTCCAAACATCTTCAAAGCCTGTACGATGAGATAAACACGCATGCCCAACAAAGACGGGCGGCGAAGCGCGCAGAACTAGCTTTTTTGAACCAGAAGTCGAAATCGATTTTACGCGAGGCTTCGAACATGGATCACGAGCAGTCCAAGGACGATGTCGGGGGTGCATGCCGGAGTCCATCTTGCCGAAAATGTCAACTGGAACGTGAAGCAAAGGCCCCGAAGATCCATGTTCATGAGTGGGCACTACCCCGCTCACGGGCGATTGCGCAACTAGCGGTGTTTGAATTGTCTCCGCCTCGCGCATTTTCTCTCTGGCGTGATATGACTTACCTCATACTACACGACATCGGCATGTCCTCAGTCCGCGACTCGCCCGGTGTGTCTTACACTTGCCTGGATTCCTTCTCTGGGCTCCGCCGTTGGGCAAAGCATTCCAACCGAGTGACTATTGGTTCAACTACGAAGACTTTTTCCAACCAGTCTCACTATCAGGAGGTTGCGATTCCTGCGGAGGAGACTTCGGTTCTCGTCGATAATGGTCTATCGTTCAAGCTATTTGACCGCCATCGTAACTCCTGGGTCGCAGAGTCGTTCTCCGAGGCCAGTATCACAAAACTGTGCACACCTCCCATCCCCACATCAAGTCCATACGAGCACCTCCATATTTTCGCGTCCGGAACTCAACACACGCCAAATGAGATCATTGCTGCTCAGGCTGATTGCCCCAAGGAAATCAACCTACACGAATTCATCGCATATGCCGGATTGCGCAGCGGCCCACGCTTACAGTGGTTAAACATTGCAAGGGAACTGGCATCGCCATCCCTCTCGCTTCGTCGAGAGGAAGTGCACACCCTGGTTACCCAGGCAGCTTGGCAACTGGGGCCACTGTCAGATGGTGCTCGCGAGTGGCATATAGATCTTAGTATTTCCAGCTTCGGGATGCCCCTCCTACACGAGCTGGAGTCCCTTCTTGAAAAGATAAGGATGAAATGGCTAGAGGAAGTGACCGTTCGAACCATTAGTACGTCCAATCCCTCTGCCTTGACTCACGTTCTTGTCTCATCTATCTCTAGCTCTTATCACCAGCCGCCTTCTGGCCTCGACAACAGACGTAGATATATCTCAACGGGCGTATGGGCTATTGCGAGAGGCTCGAAATGTAACATACCAATGGACATGCGAACTGGCTAAGAAGGTAGATTCTACGGAAGATGAAAATTCTCGCCTAGGCCTGCAACACCGACTATGTATGCTCGCAGCCACTTGCTTTTCGACTTTTGACGTATGCTCTGAGCATGCCCCCGCTACTCTTGCCAGTGACGAAGACTTTTCTATTGCAATGCATTGCGCAGTCATTGTCTACAACAACACTCCCCAATCTCTCTCGAATGATAACTCATTTTATCTAACTCGGATGCTTAGTCGCCATCGCCGGTTACTTCACGACTTGGAGCCCATTTTTAGCCACCCATCATCATCGGGCGTTCCTGGACAACCTACATTGTTGCGTGCAGGTGCTTACGATCAAGCCCTCAAACAACTGTGGCCATGTTATCGTCCGAATCGTCACCTTTCCTCGAATTGGCATGCGCTTCCCAGACCGAATTCCCGGTGGATCTTTTGCGTGGCAGAGAGTGGGCACGAAGTACACTACGATTTACTAACAGGAAAACTGGTCATCAACGGAAGACCATCGGGAAGGCTGCCGCATAAGATAGTGAAGCACCCCACGTACTTCAGTGTACTCGCGGCGGTGAGTCGTTAAACTTTATCCCCCCTTGCACTTTCCTGAAGCCCTTTCAGACAATTCTCGACGTGACCCCTGCTGACATTCCCGGTATGGAATATATGACTCGGTCCACCGTGTTCGGGCATCAGGTAATGCATTACCCCGATTTGGTGTTCGGTGGTGACTAAACCAACGAAAGATCCTACTGTCGTGGAACAACGAGAATTTAATCCTTCAAGTACGGAAGCCAGGAGACTCTCAAATCCTACAGCTCATTCCGCGGTCCGCGCTCATTGACGATTTTCCTAAATGTCTAGTTGATGGATACACACACTGGCTTGACCTGAGCACCCGTGAGCTCGAATTCCGTCCAGCTGGATCCCCATGGACATCTGGACCTACGAACTGGCGAATGTACATCCATAAACGCAAACCCACTAGTAATCCTTACCCGCGTCCTGTGCTTCAGAAGGCCGGTCGAGACAGTTCCCAGATTAAACTTATCGATATTCGTTCAAGGACCTTTGGGAGGGTGTCCAACATTCTGTCGCCATTAGAAACACCGGGAAATATTGTTGCTACGCATACCTCCCAGACGTTGGAAGTTTTCCTCCCTCGGCTGCAATTATCATTCTTTGTCAACGAGAACTGGGAGCTCGAGTGTCGAACCATGCCTGGTTACGTGATCGACGAGGCCCAGTCGTGTGGGACGATGTTTGGCCTAAGAAACAAACTTATATTGCGCCCCAAATCCACCGGCTCCAAGGAGTCCCTATTGCCACGAAGGGTTATCATCCCACAAGGAGAGATATCCTTCAGGACAAATGGAGACTTCACCAACGTGTCTATAAATACTGATGGTGAACAGCGTGTTCATTGGCATGCATATACGATCGACACCAATCTTAGATGCCTCACAAGTAACATAAGCCCGAGGAGCAAGTTATACCAATGTTATCTACACGCGCTAACTAGTCACTGTCTTCCTGATCCATTACTCGGTCAAACGGGAACAGAGGAGGCCCTCCACATATTGCGAAGCGCCTCTTGCCGATCGTTTCAAAGACTCGATACTCGCGAGGCAAGGCTACTGAAGTTGATCAGCGAGCTGTCACCAGACAGAACCAACAATCCGTATTATGTACGATCGAAAGCCAGGGTGAGGTGGAAAGACCTCCCAGCACTGTCCCAACATCACGACTTCTGCCAGACTGTAAAGCTCATTCTTGACCATGCACGTGCGTTGGAGGACCTGTATGACCAACCTGCCGTCTTTAAGGCCTCTGAACCCGATCAAATGTTGTTGAATCGGGCGGCCATTCGCAATAAGTCATACTATCCGTCAGACTTGCAGAAATTGGAGAAGACAGCACCATACGACGTCAAGTACAGCTCAAGGGATGTCCTTGACTGTGCAAATGCCGAGCACATTGCCTACCGGACGTCATGGTCTATATGGAATGCTCAGCCTTCTCTCCACCACCGGTTTCCCGACCTTTGGAGGGTCATGAGTTCATGGGATTCAGTTGGCCCGGCTGCCATTGGGATCTCACTGCGATACAGTCGATACTGGCTCGAAATTGATGTGGTACGGGACTGGTTGGTGATCTACGATCTCTGCCGCAATGCCCTACGTGAGGACCTTCGGAATTTGAGAATCGGGCTGTCGTTCTGCCTTTCAGCTGCAGCTTACGGCAAGTCCAAATACGCGGAAATCCTTCCCTGCTTAATGATCTTTGCTCTGGACCCACGTTGTCGCGACCTCAGCCCTCCACAAGACACCTCATTTAAGCTTTCCGACGGACTAGCCCCGGAACGTACGCATCTGAGGGGTCTGGTATCTCAATCCGCCCTCCCCATGACTGATACCACTGCGCCTCCCACCGGTAGATGGTGGATGGAACTCGATGCGGCCATCCGAAAAGAAGCTCAAGGAATTGCGGATTCCGTATTCCATCAGTGGCCAGACTATAAATCCGTGGATTTCCGCGGACAACGGTTCAACAAATCGGTTTACAATCGACTAATTGAGGAATATTTACAGTCAATTTCCCGGAACACCCGTTTTAAAGAGCACGTATCACGGTTACAGAATATCATGCAGGACTATAAGAACGTCTCGATACCTGCCGCCATCCCATATGAGTTTTCGCCCCCCCAATTCATTACTGGACGTTCAGAAACATCTTCATACTCGATCCACCATGTGTTGACGTCCCGCATCAACGCTCCAACTCTCTCGACTGAGGCAGAGCCATTCCCAAGCCAAGCCACCCCTCCCGCTGCAGCAGAAGGCGACCCACTACCGTCTGGTTCGGACAGCCTCAGAACCCTCATCGAAGAGTTCCGACATTCCCCACAGCCCTTACTACAACTCTATGGCAATGAACTGAGCAGAAGTCATTGCGAACTCTGGGGAAAACGTACTCAATCAGCACAAGGCACCGCTCCTTCATATGAGCTCCTGCGCGTCTATCACGACGAATGTTCTCAGAGGAGGGACGAAATATTTTCCGGGATTTCTGCGGCTCTTGCACCGTCTCAAACCGTGGAGATTATCAACTGCATTGCCGGCCTTTGGCCTCGGGTCACTCCTCGATCCATACTCCGTCATCTGGCTCAAGATCTCATTGGCACACTCCCCAATCAGTGGAAAAATGTGATAGTGCGCTATGCATACTCTCTCATCAAATATCAACAGTCTCTACGCCTATTGGAACTCTCCTCGAGACAAAAGCAGGAGGAACTTCTTCGGGAAATTGAGGCCATCCGCAGCGATGTACTGGCAAAGTCGGCCCCCGATTGGCTCTTGATTCAGGTTCGTCTGCGGCATTACTGGAAAAAAAAATCAAAATATACTAAGACGATTACTATCGTCAGATTGAGGCACATTTTCTGGCTCGTCCAATTCAGGTAGCTTTCGCACACGAAATGATTTCTCCGAGCTCCAACCGGAGCACTTCCCTCCAACTTAATATGGGAGAGGGCAAGTCATCAGTTATTATACCACTCGTTGTCTTGACTCTCGCCAACGGCTCAAACCTTGTGAGAGTCGTGACACCCAAGCCCCTCTCAAATCAAATGTTCCAACTACTCGTCGGCCGGCTCTCTGGCCTTGCTAATCGACCCATTTTCTACATTCCATTTTCTCGCAGTCTTCGCATGAATGCGTCCCTCATTCAAACCATCAGCGGTCTATATGAACGATGCGTTTCTGGGGGTGGAGTCCTGGTTGTCCAGCCCGAACATATTCTCTCACAGAGACTCATGCACATCGATGCTCTGATAGCGTCACCAGGAAACTCCGAGAAGCGTTTGATATCCTATGAGCTGGGGATCTTGCAGGAGTGGATGGCCAAGGTATCGCGCGACGTGCTTGACGAGAGCGACGAAATTCTCCATGTGCGGTATCAACTTGTCTATGCTGTGGGGAACCGGATGCCTGTCGATGATCGCCCCAATCGATGGATTACGACACAACGTGTACTCGTTCGGCTACAAGCACACGCTAAGAATTTATGTGCCAAATTTCCGGAGATGTGTCAAATCGACACGGCACCAACAGGGTTTCCTATTATTCGGGTCCTTGATCGCGCCATTTTGAAGGAGATATCGTCACTCATTGTAGACGACGCTCTCGGAGGAAGACTATCCAACCTCCCGCTAGGTTTCCTTCCATCACGAGTTCAGGAGGCTGCTCGCCACTTCATGGCTCAGAGGGTAATCTCGGACGGGGATCGTGACTTGGTTTACCGGCACTTCGCGGGAACGACCTTGCTTAGCGGAATTCTCCTTCTCCGCGGGCTCCTGATGGATGGCGAAGGAGTACTTGGCTATGTGTTCAAAGATCGACGCTGGAGAGTAGACTATGGCCTTGATCCCAGAAGGACATCGTTGGCCGTGCCATATCGTGCCAAGGTACATTTTATTGATATAACACCCGAGGGTCACTAACCACAAACGCAGGATGTACCAAGCCTGAGAGCCGAGTTCGGTCACCCAGATGTTGCCATCGCCTTGACTTGTCTCAGTTATTACTATGGTGGCTTAACGAAGGACCAGGTGCTTCTGTGCTTTAATCTTCTAGCCAATCTTGATGACGTGAACATGGAATACGATCACTGGGTGGAGATAGAAGGGACAAACTCCAAGTTCCCTGAGGCGCTGCGCCAGTTCAATGGCGTGAACACGCAGGACGAAAACCAAGTCAATGACTTGCTGGTTCCGTTGTTCTCGAAGAATGAACGAGTAGTGGATTTCTACCTGTCACAAGTAGTCTTCCCTCGGGCCGCACGAGAATATCCATCTAAACTTCCGACTTCTGCCTGGGATCTGGTGGAAAATAAGTGGAACGTTACAACAGGCTTCAGTGGAACGAATGACATTCGCTACCTCTTTCCAACGTCGATAACCCAGCAAGACCACGATCTTGTACTTGGTACAAATGCCCTTGTTTTGCAACATCTTCTTCAGCCTGAGAACGATCATTACGAGTGCACCGACGAAAACAACGGCGATTGCAACCCCGCGATGGCTCTCCTGAAACGTCTGGTCGACCAAGATCCTGAAATCCGTGTCCTATTAGACATAGGAGCTCAGATGCTGGGAGTTCAAAACGAAGAACTTGCATGGCAATGGCTCTCCCTTCGGCCAGATGTCTCCGCAGCTATCTTCTTTGACGACTCGGATCATCTCACCGTAATCACTCAGGACAGAATAATAGAACCGTTCACTTCGTCTCCTTTCAACAAACAACTGGAAAAATGCGTGGTATACCTCGATGATGCTCATACTCGAGGAACCGATCTTAAACTACCTGAAAGAGTGCGCGCTGCCGTTACGCTTGGCCCAAAGCTCACCAAAGATAGACTTGTACAAGGTAAACCCATCTACAGCTCGACGTGAGTGGAAAAATGACCAAAGCACAGGTTGCATGCGAATGCGTCAACTAGGGAAAGGCCATTCTGTGATGTTCTTTGCACCCGGAGATATTGACCGTCGCATCCGTCAGCTTATTCCAGCCGGAATGGACTCTGAGGGTCCCATTCAGGTACTTGACATCCTTCGTTGGGTTATGCACGGAACTTGTGAAGAAATCCGTCACTACGTTCCACACTGGGCGCAGCAGGCCCTCGACC
This sequence comes from Russula brevipes, assembly GCA_022496215.1. Lineage (NCBI taxonomy): Eukaryota > Fungi > Basidiomycota > Agaricomycetes > Russulales > Russulaceae > Russula > Russula brevipes. The sequence goes on along the minus strand of WTXF01000641.1, from coordinate 3,545 downwards.
ACCGCAGGCGTTTTGCGGCATACAAAGAACATAGTTCAACCGGAAATTTGGCAGCCCTGAAAAAGGCCTGGCTACAATGCGAGTCTCAATCCCTGGAAGAAATGTACTCGATTCCTTCGGGCACCGGGGTGCTTGAGGAGATAACCTGCGTCCCGTCCCTGAGTGATCGAATCAAACTACTCGGCGTGACGAATCTGTCCGATATGAGGACGATGGAAGATAAAGAGCATGAGGTAGACCATGAAGTCGAGCGGGAGAATCAAGGACAGCGCCCCGCACCTGCCGAACCAGCGCAGCATAATGTCTGCGAGGATATCCGCGAGTTTGTTAATACGGGGAAACTTCCCGAGTCCTCGGAGCACATACTCCCTCTCTTGGCTCCTATCGACATGGCCCAGGCTTTGGATTCAACGGTCGAGTGGTCTCCTTCTCCACGTGCAACGGCCGATTTCTTCACCACCACCATTGATTCCAATAGCGCCGAATTGACAGACTATCTCCGCCCCGTCAACTGGATTCTTTCGAGCGGGTCAGGGAAGGACAGCGCTGTTGTTGTGATCAGCCCGTATGAAGCAAATGCGCTGCTCCCTATCATCCGCAAGAGCAAGAAAGTCAGGCTACATGTATACGCGCCACGAGTCGCGGCCTCCATGCGTTCCTTCTCCGACCTTACATTTCATTCCATCTCAGACTCACTGGCAGAACCGTGGTCAGCACCTGCGCACATGACAACAGAGTTGGATCTATTCGCAGGGAAGCTCTACTTCGATAGCAGGGAAGACTATGATAGGACATGCGTGCTCCTCGCGCTGCCCATGGCACATCCAGGCGCCGCAGAGTTCTGCGAGCTAGATGGGTTTGTACCGCCCAAGTACCGCACAGGAAGAAGATCACCGTTTCAAAAAAGTAAAATATTGGTATTGAAGAAGCTGATGGGGCTACGACGGAAGGGCATGGATTACCACAGAACGCACCTAGGGCAAATTTTGAACGTCAACCCACTAAGCGAGGAGACTCTCATGAGGATATCGCCTTGAAAGCTATATAGCACCAGAACTTGTACAGAATTAGCCGTATGTTGTATAGACACCGGGAGGTCTCCTAGCTTGTCGTAGAGACAGCATTGATAAGGAATGCCTCGATAAAAGACATGAAGTCAGACAAAGGAAATACGGCAGTGTCATATTAATGAGGGATTTGTGTTTAACTGTCAATGATACTGCCTTTGTGTATGGAACGGAACGTAGCGGTTGAGTAAATGGGGCGTAACAGCTGAGGCCTCCAGGCGTAACTATTGTCTTCCTTATCCCACTATCAGTTGGTCAATCTCATCCTAACCACGTCGACAAGTCCCAAAATACGCGTGGTCATGTATTACAAACATAACGTTCTGTTTTGACTGGTATGAATGGCCGGGGCGAACGATAAAAAAATAAGATAACTTACATACGCATAGAGAAGAGTTGTAATTGTTACGCCTCTTCTTGCACACTTTGCACACGCTCCGACAGCAAGTCCTTGACCGACACCGAGGTCACCTGGAATGGTGTCTTGCCTTCTTTATTCTGCAAATGGACATTTGCGCCACGCTCGAGTAGCAGTTTGGAGACCTTGTTGTCCTCTGAGGAAGCCACTAAATGTAGAGGAGTCGAACCTTCATTATCCTGTGTATTCACGCTCGCACCATGATCTATTAATAGTCGTGTGATGTCGAAGTTACCACGTCGCGATGCTCGGTGCAGTGCGGTCTCGCCTTTGAAATCCGGCAGATCTACATCTGCGCCCCGCTCGAGTAGGAGTCGGACAGCCCTGAATACCTCCTTGGACGTTGCCTGGTGCAGTGGAGTCTGACCACAATTATTCTGTGCGTCCACGTCCGCATCGTGATCCAGTAAAAGCCGTGCACAGCCGAGGACATCTGGTTTGTCCTCTGATTCGTCCTTTGATTCGTCCTCTGATTCATCCTCTGATTTGTCCTCTAACCCGTACATTGCACAGTACAATGGTGTCCGGCGCTTGTTGTCCCGAGGGTCGACCTCTGCCCGACGCTCCAGAAGTATCCTGGTAAGCTCCAGGCGTCCCGTGCTTGCCACTATATGCAATGCTGTCCAACTCTTGATGCCCCGAACATCCACATCTACACAGTGCGTAAGTGCGAGCCGCGAAATCTTGAAATTGTTCATGTATAAGGCGAAGTGCGATAGAGTCATGCCCTTGTATAGTACATCATGGTCTTGTAGTCGCTTTGAAATGAGGTGTTGTGCCAAAAAGAAGTGTCCGAGTCGCACAATGCAATGTATTGGGGTCAATCCTTCTGAATGGGTGGAAAGCGGATGGCCAGGCTTTAACAGACTAGGGCCTGAGTAATCCGGATCGGGGCTCGCCTGCTTCAAATCGAGACTCGATTCACTTGAAGTTTGGCAAATACTTGGGACATCATGGGAATTGTCACCGGCCTGATCGACATTCCGTAGTCGCCACCAAATGTCAAAATGCGGTTTGTCTGGGTCAAAGAGACGGTCAAGCCCATCACTAATGTGTAGTAACACATTCTCAGAGTCGGCATGATCAGTGAAGTGTTGACCGGCGTATTCGGCCAGAGGATAGCTTTTGATGGTCTCTTCGTCCATCTGGTCGTCAAAGCGGAGTAGGGCAGCGAGGCACGCTTGAGCCATAGTTGTATACGCAGAGTGGAGCCGAATATGGTAATGCGAGGCGTCCACTGTTTTACCAGCAAGGCGATCCGAGGTCAGGAACTCTTTGACCGAAAAATGGGAAAAATGTACTCGGCGCGAACCCTTATCCTCGACAATGGCGATTAAACTAGAACATGCAGAAAGCACCGCTTGTTCTTGATCTTCACAGCGGGAACTCTCGTTCAGCTTTGGGATCCCTCCTGCGACAGGGAAATCGATCGCGAAAACTTCCGCCAACTCCTCCACAGTAAGTGGACGAACCGCCACCGTGAGGCATTGCAATAATCGATGAGTATGCACTTGGTTCACCTTCGGGATTTCTTGTAATATCCGTTCATACGTCTCGTCCAGGCTTTTGGGTAACTTGGCCAGAATATGCCGCACACTCGACGGAAGACTGTGACGTAGCGCTTCAAGTTGACAGAATACCCAGCGAAACCTGTTTGAAGTTATGACAAAATAACGAGCGGAGTATGACACCCTTACATTCCATCAGCCCTTTCCAAAAGTGTCTCAATCACCAGTTTCTTGTCCTCCTTCTTCCATCTTTGCATTTTGACAACATATCTTACGTAATTGCTGATAGCCTCCTTTTGTCCACTTTCATCATGGAGCGATATGCGGTTGGATGTCAAGGGCTCGAGAATATTTCCGATGTCAAACTCGGCCCGACTTGTGACACAAAGACGAAGATTTGGGGGGCGCAACTCAACCAGGACCTTCACAAGCTCGAGGACCTTTTCGCGTGGTGACGTGATCCCAGATGTGCCGGGACACTCGTCAAGGGCGTCGACAATAAGGTAGATCGGAGCTTCTCCTGGGACCTTGAGGATGTTCTTAAGGCATTGT
>WTXF01000640.1:0-13451 GCA_022496215.1 Russula brevipes | reverse complement strand
AGTGGCATTCGGAAAGGGAGAGGGCAGAAAGAGGAAGAAGAAAGGAACATGTCATATGAGTAACGGCGCACAGCAGATGGGCGAGACGCACGGGGTTGGTGAGGGAGGAACATGATATTGTCCACGTGGACCGGCATCCGAGGCTGTGGAGAGAAAGCTTTTATTGTGAATGACTCGTTGAGACTGGGAGAGCAGCTCGCAATTACGGTGAAACGATCAGCCAATGAGCAGCAAGAAAGACGATGGTCGTAGAGTTTATATAGTACATGACGGAAGGAAGAGCCATAGACAGTTCACGGGGGTCGTGAGCGATGGAGGTAGTGGGTGCCTCGCGAGTAGCACGTTCTCTGGCGCGAGGACGACGTCGTGCTGCGGAACGGAGAGGCGGTTGGCGTGGTAATGTTTGAGAGCAACGAAAGGAAAAGAAACCCGGTTTGTCACATGGTGGGAGAGCTGCGGCGATTGCGAAGCAGACAATAAGTTGAGTGGACGATGCGCTGAAGGGACCGGCGGGCTTATATGTCCATGGACGGGACAAGAGAAATGCAGAGTCGTACGTCAAGTTTCATAGAGCGAACAGTACAGTACAGTGTTCGACGGGACCACACGTTCAGCCACACCACAGCTGGCCATGAATTTCCCTTTTTTTTCCCGACAGGTGGCGGTCAGAAAGGGAAGGAGAGAAGGATGAAGGTCGACATGGCGGAGCGTGGGGCGAAGGAAGGGAGAGGGTGCAGTGCCCTCGCTGCTAGGGTCGGATGGCACACCTTGTCAGCGACGCGGAAGCACGCTGCCCGCGCATGACGCGTGAGAGCGTCGTGGCGAACGGTTCGAGCCAACCGTGACGCACGGCGTACTAATCGATTGCGGACAGGGTTGCAAGTGAAGCTCAATTACAAAGAGTGGGGACCAATATGAAAATGAGACAGTCGAGCGTCGAGCTACTCCCTGCCACGTAAAAAAAATCACGCTGAGATCGGCGAGTAGGGACATTCAACCAATAAGACGTTGACGTAGTTAGATAAACCACATATCCGTAGTTACACCATCATGTAAAGCACAGACATGTCGTGCTAAAAGTTCTGGGATATCAATAAGTGGTCGAACTAGGAATTGAAGATCCGTCACGTATCTAGATCCTGAATCTGAGGTGGTGCGTAGGGAACTCGCAACTCGAGAAAGTGGTTACATCCCATGAGGTTGACCTCATCTAGCCCATTCGCTATCGTATATAGAGAGGCCGTAGCCCTCTTCTGACTTCACCGGAGGTTCACTTTCAAATTCTAGGTTGCGGTCCCTGTCAACTTCAGATGGCTCCGACGTGTTTTGAGTTGCTGTGCCGAGGTCCATCGGAATCATGAATGAAACAGTGGCATGTGTTCGAGCCGCCCCTGACAGTCGCTTTCCCTCAGACGTATGCAAATGTGATGCGCGCGATACTGACTGAGAGAACTGGAGACAAGGTCAACTCGATCAGTACGGAAGCGCACTTGTAGATGAATGGAATATCATACCTGCGATGGCAGCCCCATCTCCAGCTGACTTCTATCGGCTAAGCGGCTACGAAGTCGGGGACGCGATAGGAGCCCGTCATATATCATCTGGGCACACTCGCCTGTGAACAACTAACATGCCTCTTGAAAGGAAACGACCACTGACATGAACGTATATGGAACCACACGTCATATCAAAGACTGTGTAGACCGTGATTTGTGGTAACAAAAAATATGTCCCCAATGCCGCCAAGGACCAAATCGTTGCAATGAGCCCGATTTGAATGACGTTACGAATGAGATGATTCACAACGGAGTTCGATGTCTCAAGACCAGAACGAGATGCCAGCAGCGCCCGCGAGAAGAACACTACACAATAGGAATGGTCAGTCTCACGACGGACAGATTCAATAGAGACATACGCATGATGAGGCATTCCGTGATGACTTGTAATACATTCCAGATAACAGATGCAGCACGTTCTGAGGTAGAATAGGTAGATAAAATGCTTCAACACATGTCAGAAAGAGTTTAGACATTGTAGTGCATGGCGTCCTTACGGATTCGCCGCCCAAGTCAACCAGAGGGTGACAATGCCGGTTAAAAAAGCGGCCGTAGAGAATGCTAAAACCAGTCCGCTCTGCAGGCGACTACGTGTTAGACTATAGATGCTAGGAATGAAAAGGTTATCAAGTTGGCATCCACCATAGGATCAAGTAGCCACTAACCGGGAAGCCAAGAAGACATTCGCCATCATGATGAGGACAACTCGACATACAGCCCCGGCTAGCCCCTGCCATGTTACCGCTAGAGACGGGTGAGTAGCTGCACGCGGTAGCAACACGAAGCATACATTTTACATTGACTACTTGACTAATACCGGCAATACTATTGATAGGATTGATAAATCCCGTTTTTCTGGGCCCGCAGGAACTCACTAGAGACTCCAGGCCAACTGCCAGTACCTTGATTCCCGTAGCAGTCAGCTGAGCAATTCAGAGAATCATGGATGACAGCATACATGGAACTTTGCACGACAACAAGGGCGAACTGTGCAACAACAAAGAGCCTTTGAAAAAACTGTGAATCACGATGCATCACGAGATACGATTTGTGCTTCACTTCACATATATCGTGTCCTCGAAACCTGCCGACGTTTACGGTTTACCCATCCGCGGTATCTGTGACCAATGATGTTTTACTCACGGCTCATCCAATATAAATACAATTGTTGAGTGACGACTCCGAAGAGAAACGCATTGACTATTCAAGGATTCAGCTTTGTCCCATTGCGGAGACATCCGACACCCACGAAGGATTGCTATCAAGAGCACGCCTGCTCAACGCATAGATGATATTAGAACAGCGCACATAGGGAAATACAGAACTTGCCCAAAGCTTGATCCATGTGAAGAGGAAACCCAGCAATTGCCATGGGCGGGGGAGAGAAGGGGAAGGGAAATGGATGCAAGCCTCGGTGACCGGCAATAGGAAGGACGAAGGACTCACGTATATATTCCGCGGCTAAGGCACTGGCAGCTGCTTGGCCGACGCCACTGCAAAAACAACGCTAGTGTACAGTACCTTGACCCGCTGGGCTTTGAGCGCTTGAGGCTCATTTTGCAATTTGCATTTGACAAAATAGGCTAAATGACGTGGGGAGATCGCGATGTGTCGCACGTCGGGTGCGATGATAACGACGATGGTCCAGTGGAAGGTGTTTTTTTTATGCGTCACGTGTCACGAGCACTGCGCGCCGTCGCACGCCGCCAGAAGAAACGCCCGTAGGCGGGACGAATGGCCGCTTTCAGTGTGAGATGAACAGAAAGATCCAGCTGTCGCCCAAGCCGAGACCTTCTCTTCCCGGCTTCCCCTCTTATGTACAAATGTCGCACGTCGCTCAGCCTTTTGTCAGTCCCATCCCTCGTCGCTAAACAGGCCGCTTGCTACTGTAGCCGGCGCGCATCAGCAGGAAGCCTGTGGCCCCACCACAACCCCGCATTGTATCCCTGCCCCTTCGTCGGTTTCCGAAGGGCCAAGCAGCTGGCCTCAGAAGCTATCCGCACAGCAGACCTCAACGAGGGCCATCAGCAAAATCCGCAAAAACACTCAGAGTGCTTAAGTTACTTAGAGTGGCTTACTGGGCTTAGTAAATTGTTCTCGAGTCCCCTGAGTACATTTAAGTACATCTCAGGTATCTAAAGTCCCTCAAGTGTCCCAAGTCCTTGCCCTTCAAACGACTTCACTATCGCAGGCGCTCTAGAGCGTACATCTCAGGCAACGCAGCGAGGCACAGACGGGCCATATGTCGCCCCGCTATACGATCGCCTTTATACTGGAGGCGACATCCGATACCAGGCCCATTGGCGCGAATAATACGCATGCCTCAGAGGCCGTAGGGAGAGCAGTGATACAGCTGCAGGCAGGGTTTTATAGTTAGAATGTCCAAACCACATATCCGTAGTTACACCATCATGTAAAGCGTAGACATGTTGTGCTAAAGTTCTGGGACATCAATAAGTGGTCGAACTAGGAACCAAAGACCCGTTACGTATCTAGATCCTGAACCTAAGATGGTGTGTAGGGAACTCGCAACTCGAGAAAGGGGTTGCATCCCATGAGGTTAACCTCATCTAGCTCATTCGCTATCTTATACAGAGAGGCCATAGCCCTCTTCTGACTTCACCGGAGGTTCACTTCCAAATTCTAGGTTGCGATTCTTGTCAACTTCAGATGGCTCCGATGTGTTTTGAGTTGCCGTGCCGAGGTCCATCGGAATCACGAATGAAACAGTGGCATGTGTTCGAACCGCCCCTGACGATCGCTTTCGCCCAGACGTATGCAAAGGTGATGCGCGCGATACTGACGGAGAGAACTAGAGACAAGGTCAACTCGATCAGTACGGAAGCACACTTGTAGATGAATGGAATATCATACCTGCGTTGGCAGCCCCATCTCCAGCTGACTTCTATCTGCTAAGCGGCTACGAAGTCGGGGACGCGATAGGAGCCCATCATATATCATCTGGGCGCACTTGCCTGTGAACAACTAATATGTCTTTTGAATGGAAATGACCACTGACATGAACGTATATGGAACCACATGTCGCATCAAAGAGAGCGTAAACCGTGATTTGTGGCAACAAAAAAGATGACCCCAATGTCGCCAAGGACCAAATCGTTGCAATGAGCCCGATTTGAACGACGTTACGAATGAGATGATTGACAACGGAGTTCGATGCCTCAAGACCAGAACGAGATGCCACCAACGCCCGCGAGAAGAACACTGTGCACAACAGGAATGGTCAGTCTCACGACGGACAAATTCAATAGAGACATACGCATGATGAGGCATTCCGTGATGACCTGTAATACATTCCAGACAGCATTCGTAGCACGCTCTGAGGCAGAAGTAGGAGATAAAATGCTTCAACACATATCAACAAGAGTTTAGAAATTCCAGTGCGTGGCGTCCTTACGGCTTCGATGTCCAGGTCGTCCAGATGGTGACAATGCCGGTTATAAATGCGGCCGTAGAGACTGCTAAAACTAGTCCGCTCTGCAGGCGACTACGTGTTAGACTATAAATGCTAGGAATGAAGAGGTTATCAAGTTGGCATCCACCATAGGATCAAGTAGCCACTAACCGGGTGGTCAGGAAGACATTCGCCATCATAATGAGGACCACTCGACATAGGGAGCCGGCTGGCGCCTGCCATGTTAGCGCTAGAGACGGGTGAGTAGCTGCACGCGGTAGCAACATGAAGCATACATTTTACATTCATTACTTGACTAAGACTGGCAACACTATAGATAGGATTAATGAACCCTGTCTTCTGGGCTCGCAGGAACTCACTAGACACTCCAGGCCAACTGCCAGTACCTTGGTTCCCGTAGCGGTCAGTTGAGCAATTCAGAGAATCATGGATGACAGCATACATGGAACTTTGCACGACAACAAGGGCGAATTGTGCAACAACAAAGAGCCTTTGAAAACGTGAATCACGATGCATCACGAGATACGATTTATGTTTCACTTCACATATATCGTGTCCTCGAAACCTGCCGACGTTTACCCATCCGCAGTATCTGTGACCAACGATGTTACTCACGGCTCATCCAATATGAATACAATTGTTGAGTGACGACTCCAAAGAGAAACGCATTGACTGTTTAAGGATTCAGCTGTGTCCCATTGCGGGGGACATCCGACACCAACGAAGGATCGCTATCAAGAGCACGCCTGCTCAACGCATAGATGAGATTAGAACAGCGTACATAGGAAAACACAGAACTTGCCCAAAGCTCGATCCACGTTAAAAGGAGCTTCTGCCATGGCGGGGGAGAAGAGAGGAGGGGGAGATGGATGCAAGACTTAGTGACCGGCAATAGGAAGTAACTTACTCACGTATATATATTCTACGGCGAAAGCACTAGCACTTGGCCGACGCCACTTCAAAACGCTAGTGTACCTTGACGCTGCTGGCGGGTTTGGGGCGCGTGAGATTCTGCGATATGCATTTGAAATAGGTTAAATGATGGGAGAGACCGCGATGTGTCGCACGTCGTGTGCGCTGAGAACGAGTTGGCCGCCGATGGTCGAGCTCGGAAGGGCAGCCCTACAGGCAGTAACCCCCAGGCGTGCGTCGTCGAACCACCAAGTCTTGTGCGGGAGCGTAGTGTTGAGACGAAATGCGTCAGCGGGCCGTCGCATGGCTGGAAGAAACGCCGGTAGGCGGGGACGAATGGCCGCTTTCAGTGGTGTGACGATGAACAACATAAGGATCCAGCTGCCGCCAAGCCGAGGCCTTCTCTTCCGAGCTTTCTCCTCCCCTCATACAAATGTCGTGCGCGTCACGCGGTCCTTTTGTCAATCCCTCGTCGCTAGGTCGTTTAGCGTTGGCCGCCAGTGCGCCACTGGCAGCCGGTGGGCATCATGGCTACAGACTCCCTAACCCATACCCCATACTCCCTCATGTCCCCACCACAAACCCCGCATCGTACTGATTGTACAGAGCGTGCGATATTACGGCCCTGTTAATTAGTTTTACGATACTGCGCAGCCCAAATGAATTCCGAAAAAAAAAATTATCCAATGGACGCCGAGGATCAGGCGGATCAGGCGCCAAGAATCCTCATTTCTCGAAACTCATGATCGAGGGTTTGTTCTAACTTCTCAGCTGATCCCTTCCTTGGCGACGAAGAGGACATGAAGAGGCGTTCAACATAATAGACCGAGCGCTGGAAATTTAGTATGAGATGTGTATGTTCTGCGCCCCACCGGGATTCTACGTTAGCCGGGAACCAAGTACCGTTAGCAGGACCATTTAACGTATTTAACAGTGAAGCACGACACCGCTCGCTACTGTGTGTTGTGACGAGATGCGCCAGCCTGAGATGTGAAACAAACGCCCATATGGGCCATGGATCACCTTTTCCCTGAGTTCTAACCCTGGCTTTTCCTCTTCAGCTATGGAAAGATGACGCTCCTGCGCTTCACCGCGCATACCGTCGAGCATCCTTAGAGTTATGGGCGTGAGTCCGGTAACGAGTAACGAGGGGAGGACGAAAAGCGTCGGAGTCTGGAGACCGAGTCGCCTGGGAACCGGCGTCAATTTGCCACACTTTTGCCACCACCAAGAAGCATTAATATTATCGATGTCACTGTAATGCTATGGGTGCAAGGTATATTGTGATTGGGATCACTTCGTCGTTTGTTCTGCCCTGATTCTTACGTTCGATCCTCTGGTTGCAGTTCAACTCAAAGTATGTCTGTTTACACGCACGTCGCATAGACGCGCGGCGCATTCAGTTAGGCTTGTGTGTCTTCACATGCTTCACATCGCATCCGAAGCTGGCCCCTACAAGAATGCACCTTCCTTTCGCCATGTGGGAACCCACTTGTTATTTGGTAAGAGCTCCTATTCGCACTCGTGCTACCTCCCAGTATCAGTCCAATATTCAGTGAAATGTACATCAAAGAGCTGTACTGTTAATCCGTAGTTACACCATCATGTAAAGCACAGACATGTCGTGCTAAAAGTTCTGGGACATCAATAAGTGGTCGAACTAGGAACCAAAGACCCGTTACGTATCTAGATCCTGAACCTAAGATGGTGTGTAGGGAACTCGCAACTCGAGAAAGGGGTTGCATCCCATGAGGTTAACCTCATCTAGCTCATTCGCTATCTTATACAGAGAGGCCATAGCCCTCTTCTGACTTCACCGGAGGTTCACTTCCAAATTCTAGGTTGCGATCCTTGTCAACTTCAGATGGCTCCGACGTGTTTTGAGTTGCCGTGCCGAGGTCCATCGGAATCACGAATGAAACAGTAGTGGCATGTGTTCGAGCCGCCCCTGACGATCGCTTTCCCTCAGACGTATGCAAAGGTGATGCGCGCGATACTGACGGAGAGAACTAGAGACAAGGTCAACTCGATCAGTACGGAAGCACACTTGTAGATGAATGGAATATCATACCTGCGTTGGCAGCCTCATCTCCAGCTGACTTCTATCGGCTAAGCGGCTACGAAGTCGGGGACGCGATAGGAGCCCATCATATATCATCTGGGCGCACTTGCCTGTGAACAACTAATATGTTTTTTGAATGGAAATGACCACTGACATGAACGTATATGGAACCACACGTCGCATCAAAGAGTGTGTAAACCGTGTTTTGTGGCAACAAAAAAGATGTCCCCAATGTCGCTAAGGACCAAATCGTTGCAATGAGCCCGATTTGAATGACGTTGCGAATGAGATGATTGACAACGGAGTTCGACGTCTCAAGACCAGAACGAGATGCCACCAACGCCCGCGAGAAGAACACTGTGCACAACAGGAATAGTCGGTCTCACGACGGACAAATTCAATAGAGACATACGCATGATGAGGCATTCCGTGATGACTTGTAATACATTCCAGACAGCAGTCGCAGCACGCTCTGAGGCAGAAGTAGGAGATAAAATGCTTCAACAGATATCAACAAGAGTTTAGAAATTCCAGTGCATGGCGTCCTTACGGCTTCGATGTCCAGGTCGTCCAGATGGTGACAATGCCGGTTATAAATGCGGCCGTAGAGACTGCTAAAACTAGTCCGCTCTGCAGGCGACTACGTGTTAGACTATAGATGCTAGGAAAGAAAAGGTTATCAAGTTGGCATCCACCATCGGATCAAGTAGCCACTAACCGGGAAGCCAGGAAGACATTCGCCATCATAATGAGGACAACTCGACATACAGCCCCGGCTAGCCCCTGCCATGTTACCGCTAGAGACGGGTGAGTAGCTGCACGCGGTAGCAACATGAAGCATACATTTTACATTGACTACTTGACTAAGACCGGTAACGCTATAGATAGGATTAATGAATCCCGTTTTTCTGGGCCCGCAGGAACTCACTAGAGACTCCAGGCTAACTGCCAGTACCTTGATTCCCGTAGCAGTCAGTTGAGCAACTCAGAGAAAGATGGATGACAGCATACATGGAACTTTGCACGACAACAAGGGCGAACTGTGCAACAACAAAGAGCCTTTGAAAACGTGAATCACGATGCATCACGAGATACGATTTATGTTTCACTTCACATATATCGTGTCCTCAAAATCTGCCGACGTTTACCCATCCGCGGTATCTGTGACCAACGATGTCTGTTACTCACGGCTCATCCAATATGAATACAATTGTTGAGTGACAACTCCAAAGAGAAACGCATTGACTGTTTAAGGATTCAGCTGTGTCCCATTGCGGGGGACATCCGACACCAACGAAGGATCGCTATCAAGAGCACGCCTGCTCAACGCATAGATGAGATTAGAACAGCGTACATAGGAAAACACAGAACTTGCCCAAAGCTCGATCCACGTTAAAAGGAGCTTCTGCCATGGCGGGGGAGAAGAGGGGAGGGGGAGATGGATGCAAGACTTAGTGACCGGCAATAGGAAGTAGCTTACTCACGTATATATATTCTACGGCGAAAGCACTAGCACTTGGCCGACGCCACCTCAAAACGCTAGTGTACCTTGACCCTGCCGGCGGGTTTGGGGCGCGTGAGATTCTGCGATATGCATTTGAAATAGGTTAAATGATGGGGGAGACCGCGATGTGCCGCACGTCGTGTGCGCTGATAACGAGTTGGCCGCCGATGGTCGAGCTCGGAAGGGCAGCCCTACAGGCAGTAACCCCCAGGCGTGCGTCGTCGAACCACCAAGTCTTGTGCGGGAGCGTAGTGTTGAGACGAAATGCGTCAGCGGGCCGTCGCATGGCTAGAAGAAACGCCGGTAGGCGGGGACGAATGGCCGCTTTCAGTGGTGTGACGATGAACAACATAAGGATCCAGCTGCCGCCAAGCCGAGGCCTTCTGTGTGCTGTGACGAGATGCGCCGGATGTGAAACAAGCGCCCATATGGGCCATGGATCACCTTTTCCCTGAGTTCTAATCCTGGCTTTTCCTCTTCAGCTATGGCAGAAGATGACGCTCCTGCGCTTCACCGCGCATACCGTCGAGCATCCTTAGAGTTATGGGCGTGAGTCAGACGGTAACGAGTAACGAGGGGAGGACGAAAAGCGTAGGAGTCCGGAGACCGAGTCGCCTGGCATCAGGAAACCTTCTCAGCGTCTTAATCCGTCTTAATCCGTCTTAACGCGTCTTAACCAAACTTTTTAAAGCTAGATCCACATTTTCAAGACACTCTTAATTTGCCTTATTTTGTCTTAATTAGTCTTATTTTCTCTATTCATCTTAGTTTCCACGATTTTCTTATTTTCATGCACTAAGGACACGTCTTGAAAAAGCAAGATTCAAATTTCAAGGGATTAAGACACTCTAAGCACTCTAAGACCCGCAGCCGCGCGCACCGCCGCGGCGTCTGCGTCGCTGCTCTCGAGGTGATCGATCGGCGCACGCCGCTCGCCCTCGTGCGCTGCGCTCCTCCTCCTCGGCACGGCGCAGCTCCTCCGCGAATAGCTGGCGCTCGCGGCACTCGGCCTCTTCTTGCTCCTTGAGCGCCTGCACATACGCCTCGTCGCGCTGCTGGTTCAGCTCGACGAGTGCCGCATTTTCTTTTCGGTAGGCGACGATGCGCATTTGCGTTTCGGGGATGTCGATTTCGTTGATCAGGTTGAAGGCTGCGCGTTTCGTGTTGTTTGAGAGGCACAAGTGGGGGGGCAAAGAGATGACGACTTACTAATATCTTCCACTTCTTGCAAGTAATCGTCGTAGGAACGGAGATCCGGAAAATCTTCTCTACGTTTGTTGACACTAAGACACTTTAAACACTTCAAGACATTGTAAAACACATTAATACACTATCACAAACACGACTGTAAATAGGAACATAGAACACAAGACTCACCATATCCATTAGGAACTGCAGACACTACACAAGCCAGTGCGGCTGTCATCATTGTGTGGTGTGATCCCGGCCGCAAACGCAGCGTCGTCAAGGTCTCCATCAGCATCCCCAGAGGTAGAAATCGAGTCACTCAGCAAGCAAAAACACATCAAGCCATGGCGCATCCCGCTCGATGCCAGACAACTCTTCCATATCCTGAAAGCGCTCCATAGGGGACATGGCATGATACTTGATACCGCAGTTCCTGTGAAAGGGACATCAGAAAAAAAGTACCGTGTATCAACATATTGACCAACCTCGTTGTCTTCCAGGCCGAGATAGGCGACACGTGGGAGTGGGGACAGGGGACATCCCACACAGTCACCATATGCAGTCTCCAGGCAGCCATTGTCAAGTTGAATAAATACCGTAACCAAGAAAAAAAGCGGTTTGTTAGTTTACTTTGCATAAAAAGGAAAACAAAAACTTATCTCAAGACATCCCCTACTTGGAAGAGTGAAAGGTGGAACGCTAGGGAGAGAGTGAGAGCGAGAGGTGGAACGCTACGGAGGGAGAGGGAGTGGTCAAACGTTAACGCGTCGCCATTCCCGTTCGACTTGGGACTTTTTTTTTCAGTCAACGACATCATGTGACATGGCACACGTGGCCAGTCAGAAACCGTCCAACTTCCGAAATCCTAAGTACTCGGACCTACGCCTTGACCGACTCCCAGCTGTTCATTGTGGCCTTCTCCATTTTCGTTTCCATGCTATATACCATGTCTCATTCTCAACAACTGTTTCCCCCGCATGTTTCATCTTATAGGACGCAATTCCCGTTCACCTCGCCCGCGGTCACCTCTTACAATCGTCGTGACGACCGACGACACAGCCCGACGCGCTATCCGGAATATCCTTCTAACCCTTCACGGCTTCCCCATTATCGCAGTCGCGTTGAGAGTCCGCCTCCGAGGCTTCGTGGTTCCGACAGACTTGATCAGCGCGATCCCCTGCCGGACTTACCCCAGCGTCATCCTGGGGGCGTTTCTGATGCGCATGACCCAGACACGCTCCCAAATGTCGAAAGATGGATGATGACGATGGCAACTTCCCACCAGTCCGCTGGGGTACTGTCGGATCGGTGCGACCCTCTCCCTCTGATTGTCATCCCCTGTCTGACATCCCTCCCCCCACAGGAATCGTCTAGGAGACCCTCCCGCCTGCCGAACGCGAGCTGTGGGAGAAACGCGCCGTGCAGGCGTATGTAGGGCACCATGCGCGATATCCCGACTAGCGGAAGGGCCTGGCACCAACGTCGACGCCATCGCGAAGCACAAGACTAGGGACAAGAACAAGGAGTCAAGGACAGACCTCTTGCACGGCGTATATGCCACGCCACCTGGGGGCACCTTTCAACGGTGCGCTCGTGCAGGCGCAGATCCTCCCCGCCCGCGCGTCGCTCAAGACCCTGCTCGTGCAGGAGGCCCTCGTCCGCCGTGAGACCCCGCTGAACGTGAGCGTGTCGCTTGCGGTGCTGCCCACGCTCACGTTCCTCAGGATTGCATTCCGGCTTGAGCAGGGGTACCACAACAGCACCGTCCTGCGCACCATTGTCGCAGCGTGTCCGCACCTGCGGCACCTCGACTTTTTCCATCGCCTGCTGCCCTTCCTTCACCACAGTGAGTGCACCGTCTCTCCCATCCCACCCGCCATCCCCAACCCCAGAAGAGTGCTTATTCATCTGGTGCTCCTCACTACCAAGGAAACGTTCACGCGGTCCATTTGTCCGCTCGGCCAGCTGCACACACTCGCCTGTGCATTGTTTGTGCCCTCCTAGGGCGAAGACGCCCCGCACATGCGGCACCCACATCGTGCACGCAAGCCCACGGTTGACGTCTTTCGACCTCGTCTTCCTCGCGCACAAAGGTGCGCAGCTGTGCGCACGCACGCCAAGTTCGTCCTCGCGGCGGACATGCTCGTGCTGTACATCGTCGAGCACCACACATGCCTGTTGTGGCCGCGGGTGTCGGTGCGGCGCGCCACGCTCGAGATGCGTCTGGCCAGGACACCGACGGTCCCAGGTACCATCTCTGCTGTGCTTGTCACTGCACTCGATGATACCGTCGATGGCCTCGATCGCACTGGCGACAGACGCTGTTTCCGCGCGAGGGCATCAACTTGCTCCTCCTTCGCGCGTTGTTCTTTGCCCTGCGGGTCCCCCGGCTTCAGGCGTGTCTTAGCCCTTCCTAGTGACTTGGAGCCCCTTGGAACACTTAATGTACTTAGTGTGTCTTAGCCTGTCTTAGCAGTTTAGAGCTCCTTGTGTACTTAGTGGCTTGTAAAGTGACAATGAATGTATGTCTTGACGTGTCTTAGTCACTCTTAGTGTGTCTTAGACTCTTAATATATCTTAGTGTGACTTAGTGTGACTTGCCGAATTTTTAAGCGGGATTAATGCACTAAGGTTCGCTAAGCGGCTGAGAGGTTTCCTGATGTGGGAACCGGCGTCAATTTGCCACACTTTTGCCACCACCAAGAAGCATTAATATTATCGATGTCACTGTAATGCTATGGGTGCAAGGTATATTGTGATTGGGATCACTTCGTCGTTTGTTCTGCCCTGATTCTT
>WTXF01000064.1:0-186538 GCA_022496215.1 Russula brevipes | reverse complement strand
TTTTGAACGTGGCCCTGAAGATTTTGTTGTCCGTGGATCCATCAATGAGTTCCATCTCCTCTGCTGGGTTCAGCAGGGACTCAATATCCATCCAAATTACAGCTCTGAAGTGCACCAGTCCCAACCAGTACTACATCCAGATCCAGCACTGCATTCACTTGTTGTTTCAGCATGTGCAACAGGGTCCTCTTGACAGACTTGATGAGCAGTGTCATTCATAACCACAAGCTGAGCAAATAGATGGTCTCTTTTGGGTGTGATGCCTTTCTGAAGACTTTCCAATCCCTTTCTGAGGACCTCCAGAGGCTTTGCGGTAGTGTTGGGGAAGTTTGGTTTGTGCCTGAAACTGATTAGTGATACCGAGGTTTTGAGTGATCGGTTTGCTCTGAAATTTTGGAACCACCATCCCTAGTCATGGGGGATGGTGGTTCCAAAAGTTCAGAGCAAACCGATCACTCAAAACCTTGGTATCACTAATCAGTTTCAGGCACAAACCAAACTTCCCCAACACTACTTTGCGGCCATTTGTGAGTGGCAGAAGAATTTTTATTTGAACAACATACCATAAAATGTGTAAATTCTAGTATATAAACTATGCCCTTTTGAGTCCAGCATGCTATGCCCTATGCCTTTTGAGGAAATTATGCCTTTTGCTCTCGATTTCCCTGCGAACGAAGTCGGGAGTCACAAAAAACTATGCCTTATCATAGAGTATGCCTTTTCAGGGGCATGCCTTATATGAGAGTCGACTGTATAATTTAAAATGCAATCCATCGACACTTTACCGTGTTGGTTTCCCTCCCCTCTCCATCTCTCCTTAGCTCCCATGTCGATATATTTACATTTTAGAATGTTTAAGTTTGGTTAAAGATAAAAATATTCCAGACTTACCACTTTGGCCTCCCTCTCCCCATCGACTCTTTTTAGCTCCGATGTTGAAATATTTTCATTTCTAAATTTAATTTCAACATCACCTGGATGCGGCGTTGGAGTTTTTGCCTTTCGTCACCCTTCTTACGCTTCCGGAAAAGCACGGCCCACCATAACTGCCAGCCATATTCCTGGTTTGAGGTTACATAGCAATAAAACATTGTGTCCTTCAAACTAAACTAATGATTTTTAATATATAATGCGTAAATAAACTAAAATAAATCACATAATTTGTGGCTAGTCTCATGGGGGGCAGGGGAGGGAGGGGAGTGCATTGTCAACAGCTCCCAGCCTTCCCCCCACCTCCTCACCCTGAGAGAAATGTCCATATTTGTCATTCCCGAGTCCCGACGCCTCCTCCCGAATTCCAAATCAATTAGACACGTCGCTGGGCGCATTGCCAGAAAAGGAAGGCGCCTCAGAAAGGGAACGTGTGCCAGAAGCATGAGATGCTGTCACACGTAGTGATGCAATCATTTCCAATACAGTCCCTTCGCTCGGTTCGTCGCCACCCAATCAGGAGGCTGCCCTGCCCTCCCTCCACTGGAGTTTGCTCCAAATCAACACAGTTGGCCAGAAACCAGACAAATGGGTGCTATGCGCGGCCAAAAGCAGAAACACGTGAGCAACTCGGAGTCGGTCTTGGCAGCCGATCGCATCGGAGAGCGCAATAATCGCAAGCGCACACGCGCACATGAGGGCGCCAATGGTGATCCCCGAAGAGATGGATCCTTCGGCAGCAGCGAAAAGTCAGGTGCCTGCGCCAAAGACATGCAAGGTCCGCCGCTGCCAACATCAGTAACCCTACAAAAAAGTTATTGGCCATGGTTTGGTCTGGTACAAGACCAAACCAGACCAAACCAGACCAAAAAACTCGAAAACTCACAACTCGAAAAGTCAGGTCCAAATTTTGCAATGACTGTTGGTCTCTGGTACCCAACCATGGCTCACCATTGCTCACCATTGCTCACCATGGCTCACAACCCGACAAGTCCTGACAAGTCCAAAACGGTGATAATATTAAAATTAATTGCAATCTACCTAGATCCAATCTATCCAGATCCAATCTATCTGGATCCATTTTTGTGCATGTTTCTCACACTCCTCAAGTGTGACAGAGGTCACACTCAGGTCACATTTCTTCAACCATTAACAATTCAAGGTTTTTAATTATCTAAGTACAAGTACATACAGAAAAGTGCCTATTTTAGTAAATTATATAACAGTGATATGCGGGCATGTTGTGCCCGCTGTGCGCCGCATTTGGTCGCTCGGCGCGGGACGCACGACCCGCACGCGCCGCGATGTCGTGATCGTGGTCGTCGTGGTCGTGGCTAGTCGCCACGATGTCGTGGTCGTCGTGGTCGTCGTCGTGCTGGTCGCCGCAATGTCGTGGTCGGTCGTGGTCGGTCGGTCGTGGCTGGTCGCCGCGATGTCGTGTCGTGCTGTCGCCGGTGTCGTCGTCGTCGTCGTGCTGGTCGCCGCGATGTCGTGGTCGTTGTCGTGGCTGGTCGCCGCGATGTCGTCGTCGTGGCTGGTCCGTGTAATGTGGGTGACGCTGCAGGGGAGGGCTCGCCGAAGTGCATCGGCGTGGGACACCCGGGGTGGTAGAGCATCAGCACGCGAGACAGGCGAGGGAAGGAAGGGGGTGCTTACATAGTCAGAGGGATGCTCAGCGGTTGGGCGGGAGCTCGTTGGGGAGGACCACGACGACCGTGGTATTGGCGCGGAGAGGGCCGACATGGTGCAAGCTGGGGTGGGTCGCTGCAGGAAAGGGTTGGATCAGAACTGTTGTCAATCAAAAAAACGCGCACCTAAGCTCAGGGTGAGGAGCCGCCCGCAGTGGCGCGTGCTGACGCAGGCAGTAGTGCATGCGCCAGGCAGCGGGAGGCCTCAAGCAAACGGGGGCAGTGCGAGGGCAAGGGCGTGGATAGGGGGGCCGGGGACATGCGCGAGCAGCTTCATGCTGCTGCTGGGCATAGAGGGGACACTACATATATAGTTGCATCCACATGTCAGTTTACTTTTCCTAAAAAAAAGGTGAACTTACTTGGTGGGGAGAGATGGGAGAGAGTTACTGGGAGTGAGAACAAGAACGTTCAACAGCGTTGAACTTGAACATGTCACATGACACGGTCGTTCTGGTTCTTGAGGGCCGGCCAGCTTGAGGCCTTGCGAGGACTCGAACTGTCCTCTTCTTCTCAGGCAGTCTCACAGCCACAATTGTCGTCTCCAAAACATCCTTCAAACCGTCTTCGCCCGATCTTCCCCCAAACCTTGGTCAAAAAGTAAGGAAATCAAGTCAACCCCTCCTCCAGACACAAAGTCGGCTAGTCCATGTCATCACAACCCGACAATCCTCCGAACGCCCCCCCGCTCCCGGTGCCCCTGTTGCCCCCACTCCCTCGTCCTCCCCTTCAAGCTCTTACCTCAATGGCCCCACCAAATCTGACCCTGCCACGTCCAATCTCACCGCGAGCACACAACAAGGCCCTCCCGTCACTGGCCCACAACCTCCAGCCGACCAGGCCTCCTCTGCTCAACCTGCGACAACGTCCTCGACCACCGTGGCATCACTCCCGGGACCTTGATGGCATGGATCCCTTCATGGACATGGGTTCATGGGCAGTGAGGGGCCTCCCATAGCACGGCGACCCTGCGCGACCTCCCTCAGTCCTCCCAGTGTCCTCCCTCCTGAGCAATGTCAGCAAGAATAGGAAGCCTCGGAAGGAGGCCCACAGTGGCAATGACACGTGGCCGTCGGCCAGGCCATTAGGTGAGTGCGAGTGCACAAATGGTGCCCAAATGCTGACCATCCCTTCTCCCGGACGTGCCCCTTCACACGGGGCCCTCGATTCTGGCCCCAGGCCCCTTGGCGACACGATGACCTCCTCCCGAGGAGGCTCATACTCAAGACCACGGATTGCGACCCTTTCCAGGGTGACCTGCTGCGCTTCGGTTGAGTGCCTTGTGCAGGCCACGACTGTGCGCAGTGCGGCACCTCTTACATTCGCGTCGGGCTCGGAATCGTGCCCCAGACCACTGGGGCCCAAGTTCGTCGGCTTCGCGCCTCAAGTCTTCCAGGTCCGTGCCAGCGACCATCTGTCTTCACCGAGCGACGATTCACGATTCCCTCGCACGAACGGCGGCGAGCGCCATGCTGCCAACACAACGCGAACGGCGGCGTGCGCCATGCAGCCAGCACAACGTGAACGGCGGCGTGCGCCACGCAGCCAGCGCAACGCGAATGGCGGCGTGCGCCACGCAGCCAGCACAACGCGAACGGCGGCGTCCGCCACACAGCCAGCACAACGTGAACGACGGCGTGCGCCATCGCAGCCAGTGCAACGCGAACAGCGGCGTGCGCAACGCAGCCAGCGCAACGCGAACGGTGGCGTGCGCCACGCAGCCAGCACAACGCAAACAGCGGCGTGCGCCACGCAGCCAGCGCAACACAAACGGCGGCGTGCGCCACGCAGCCAGTGCAACACAAATGGCGGCGTCCGCCACGCAGCCAGCGCAACGTGAACGGCGGCGTCTGCCACGCAGCCAGCGCAACGCGAACGACGGCATCCGCCACGCAGCCAGTGCAACGCGAACGGCGGCGTGTGCCATGCAACCAGCACAACGTGAACGGCGGCGGTGTCCGCCACGCAGCCAGCGCAACGCGAACGGCGGCGTGCACCACGCAGCCAGCGCAACATGAACAGCGGCGAGCACCGCGCTGCCAATGCAACGCGAACGGCAGCGAGTGCTACGCTGGCCGCACAACGGGTGCGTCGTGCAGCATGACTTAAAGTCACCTATTTGTGACTTGGGATACTTGAGAGTGATTGGGACCCGTACCCGGTGTGTGGGGGAATAGGAGAGTAAAAATTAGATAAATTAGATAAACTTGGAAGTTTGTAAAATAATGTACATATACAATATAAAGCAATTGGCTGAATTTTCGGATTTGAAATTCCTGGTTCTCAACGAAAAAATATGACCTATTTGTTGACTGGTCGAGCCGGGTTTGAGCGGCCGGCTAACCGATTGTGGCTTGGCCAAAGAGAGCCAGACTGATGGCTCTACCAGTTGTGGCTCCGACTCTGGGAGTTGCCGCAACACTGCCTTAGCAAAAAATTAAATATATTTAATTCAATTTTTGACAATCAATTGTGGGTTGTGGGTCTTGTAGAGTCTTGTAGAGTCTGGTTGAATTGTTGACCAGAGCAAACCATGGCAAAAGTGCCAAAAACTCGAAAATGTTTTTGTACATTTACTGATGAATGCCTCAATGTGTGCAGCTGCTGATACTGTGCCCACACCGAGCCAGTCCGCGTTCTGCTCCTCCGTGCCTCCCTCCCCAGTTCACAGTTCCCCCTCACGTGTCCCATTAACGTGGCTGCTCTGCCCCCGAATAACCCCCTGTGAATTATTTGTTGTGTAACTTGTGTTTCACTTTTCCACACAACTATAAAATATAAATTTATTTTCTTCATTACATCATGTGGTATTAAGTAATAAAATATTATTATCTTGTTCTGCTTGCTCGGAACCGGAGAACAGCGGCAGGGACTGAACCCGCAATACGGTGGACACCGAGGGGAGGGCGAGAGGATACGGGAAGACACGGACCGGCGCGTGAGAAGGGTGACGAAAAGACCCAACTCGGCGTTGGGATCCGTGACTGACCATGTGACATTGGCTCCGACTGATCTCGCATTGTTCGAAATGACCAATCGGCAGCATCCACATTTCCCTCCCACCTCTCTTCTCCTCTCCGTCGACCTGGTTTTAACCGTGCGCGGTCCTGTGGCCTCTGAGTCGACCGCGGTGCTTGCGAACACACGCTCCATGCCCCATGGGTCTTCAGGAGCGTCAGAATTGCTGTGTGTGCTGTGCGTGCCTTCGGCCATCGCTCACGCTCCCCTCTTCGTCCGTTTTGTCTGCAAGTGCACCTGATGTCATTTTTGTCCGCGAGGAGCACGCCGCCTCCCCCCATTCCTCAATGCCGCCGACCACAAAACTCATCAAAAGCCATCAGGATTCATATATTCATACAGTGAGTTTTCATTCATCTTCTTTTTTCGAGTTTTCTGACTTTTTTTGGGTACCAAACAGGGCCACGCACGTCGCACCCCCGCCCACCTGCATCGACGCCGCCGCCTCCTCCCCGCGTTCCTTAATGCTGCCCTGCCAGCCTCGCAATTTGTCAAAGCCAGTCAAACCCATCAACAGTGAGTATTCATTTGTGTTCATTTTTCGAAATTTCTGATTTTTTTCGATACCAAACAGGGCCGCGTCGCACATTCCCCATCCCCCCCTGACCTGCACAACCAACACCTTCAACGCCGCCTCCTCCTCTCATTCCTCAACGCCGCCGCGGCCAGCCTCGGAATTCGTCGTGGTGAGCAATCATTCACCTTCATTTTTCGAGTTTTCTAACTTTTTTTTGATTTACCCGCTGCCTGTCGCCCGTCGCCTGCCATTCCCCACCCCCTCTCGCTTGCAAATGCGAGGCTGCCCGACCGCACCCCACACCCAGTGAGTTTTCTTTCATGTTTATATTTCCTTTTTTGACTTTTTTCGATACCAAGCAGGGCCCCGACACCTGACACGTCGCCCGTCATTCCCCACCCCCTCTCGCTTGCAACCGCGAGGCCGCCCGGCCACTTCCCGCACCCAGTGAGTATTCTTCATGCTCATTTCGACTTTTCTAACATTTTTTCGATACCAAACAGGGCCCCGACGCCGTTCCCCCCCCTCTCCCCTACAACCGCGAGGCGTGCAACAACGCCCGGCCGCCTGGCCACACCCCACACCCCTCTCGCAGTGAGTATTCTTGATGTTCATGTTTCGAGTTTTTTCTGACTTTTTTTCGATACCAAACAGGGCCACGACGCCATTCCCCACCCCCGAGCCCCTACAACCGCGAGGCGTGCAACAACGCCCGCCTGACTGACCGTGTGCCCGCACTGTTGCTTCCTGCTCCCAGGGGGGGGCTTTCGGAACCCCCTTTTTGCAAGAGCTCCGGGCCCTGCGTCGCCGCCAACAAGGCACACGGCTCTTTCGCGTGTCCGCCGCGTAGAGTCTTTGACGGCGCCCGCTACAAGGACCGTTCGAAGAAGCCAATGCCCTCGCAGGGTGGCTCTCCCTCTCCCTCTCTCGCTCTCTGGTGAGTGTTAGCTGCTGGCTCGGTGGCCGTGGCTCGGTCACATTCCCTTGCGCGGGCCAATCGGTCCTGCACTTGGTTTGGACCGTGCGTGGTCCTGTGGCCTCGGAGTCGACCATGGTGCTTGCGAATACACTCCATGCCCCATCGGTCTTCAGGAGCGTCGGAATTGCCGTGCGTGGGGTCCGTGCCTTCGCCCATCACTGAATGCACTCGCTCGCGCTCGCTCCCCTCCTTCGTCTGTTTCTTCTGCAAGTGCACCAGGCTGCCACCCAACCAACCCTCAATCCCGCATCACTCCTGGCCGATCCTTGTGACATGCCCAATATGGGGCTTCTTGCCACTCGCCAATGGTAAGTCGTTTTTCTCCTCGCAGAGCTGATGCCCGGAAATAGACGTGCTCGGCTACTCTTCGAAAATGGTGCCCGGTCGGGGCCACGAGTCGAAGTGCGTGCCCTCACCTCCGTCAAGAATGAACTGCTGCGCCTGACGAGTGTGGCCTTCCGGTCGCCCGTGCGTTTCCACGGTGTATCGACGCCAGTATAATCACTTTCTAACACTTCCTTCAATAGCACACCCTCCATCCTTACAACCCCACCAGACCATTTCGAAATTCCACCGAAATCGGACAGACTAGGCAGCAAAACAAAGAATGTAAGTCACATCTATTGCATCGTGTATGGGAAGCGATGCTAACACCAATGATTTCGATGCCGTTTTGGATGATCTCAAGAGCCTGGCTGTCCTCCCGCCGCACGCACGCTGGTACTCATGCCCATGAGTCATCTCCCCTGCACGCACCAACTTGCGGTGACAAGCCACATGACGCTGGAAGCCCGCATGGACCGCGAAAGCGACACATGGAGCAGCATGCCAGCGTGGCACAGGCCGAAGCCACGAGGGACATCCGGGCCCACACGAAAGCCCTCTCCGTCTCCGGCGCCATCGCCCACATCGCCAAGGAAGAAGTCGCCCATGTGGATGAAACGTCTGCTATTAAGCGCACAGGTATCTGCGAGGCCAGCGCCGATGCTGCCAAAAGGGTACGAGACTGGGATGAAGAAAGGGGCCCAAGAAGGGCCACACAGATACACAACAAGCGCAAAACGTGCCCCGCCGCGCAGCGCTCTACCCGCGTCGAGAGGGGTCGCCAGCACCGGCGAACCCTCGCACCCCCTGCAAAGGCTGTCGAGCCCCGCACGAACCTCGCTGCTGCCACCCCATCTCTGTGTCTCTTATGTGATGCTTTCTTGCTCACTGTAATTCTGTGTAATGTGTAATTACGAATTTATGTCAGTTTTTAACAATATATGATGCTTTCTCTCATTGTCGCTCCTGCTACATGCCTGTCCGAGTTCCATGATGTGAGATATCAAAATTTATCGTAGTGCAAACAAATGACCATTTCGCGTGAATCGTGTCGCACTCATACAATACGAATAGTCAATCGTCACGCCACATTACGGGTCACCTCTAGTTTTATTGCATTATCTACTTATAATTGGTTATAAGGTTGCTTCCCAAATTTGCGACAATTCCCGGTTCTCAAAGCATATGAAGAAAGATCCAAGACTCAAGCATTCGCCGGTAAACATGTAGAAACGTGTAGCAACGCAGCGAAAATATATGTAACTGTAACTGGTATGGGTAAATCAATGTTCTAAAAAGCGTCCTATTTCGCCAACCATCTGACCACCCGCTCCCTCTGCCTCCTACCACAACGATCGTGCGGGATCGTGATAACATCATGCCCTTGCATTTACGCAAGGAAAGCAACAGAGAATGCAACGCCAAGGATACCCGAGAATAGAGAAATAGTCGTCGCTCCTGCACCGTTACCATTTCCCTGCCCACTCGTAGCCCCGGCACCCGCTGAACTACCCGAACGAGTAGCACCCGCATTATTGGGAGTGTTTGTAGAGGCAGGGCCACTAGACGTCGGGGCAAGGGAAAGGAAGTCAGTGTAGAGTGCAGAGCTCTGATAGGTTACGCAGTTCGAGCTGGCCGGAACACGGGCAGTGTAAGGAATTGACGTAATCGCCCCGAGAGATTCAGGAGGCTGCGCGTAGGACTGTGTTTGTCCATTGGAAGTGTAGACTCCAGGAACATCCATGTTGTCGGAATCGCACGCTTCGAAAACACCGTCTTTTGCGCCATTGGGCATGTTATAAGCAAGACCGATGCGATCAAGAGTGTGTTGACAGTATCCGGCGGGGTTATGGGCAGGCCCGTTTTCATTGCAAACCTTCACGCCGACCGAGCCACTACCAACGAATCTGCGGAAATGACGTCAGTAGATGCGAAAGCCATCTGATACCCTTTCCAACGCACACATTCCACTGAGAGGTCTGTTGATAAGATCCATCACCACTGAAGGCATTTGAATATACTAAGGCACCAATGGGGTTGCCCCGCTAAACGCACAAAAAAACATCAGAGGGCTCTCACGAAGAAGGTTACATAACCACACACATCATCCTGACCAGCACCATCAAGCTCACCGCCAGTGTCGTTGGCTGGGATATTGACATTCTCTTGTTTGAGAAAAGCAACAATTTGTATATAGTCCTTCGCGCGCAGTAGTTGGACACCCGTCAAAGTACCAGGTATGATCGGGCGGGAACCGTGGCCCTGCTTCGTTGAGTAAGCGACGACCTCACCTCGGCATCGCTTATAGGTAGAAGTGTAGGAGGAGCAAAGATGGAGAAGTCTACATAGGATATCAGTCCGTGACCCGGAGAAAGCCTTCGAGCGGGAATCACCTGAGATATTATTGACAATAAGAGTCTGGCATAATGACTTCTGATTCTCGGTACTGGCATTGCATAGATTGTAGCCAGATTGAGGCCCACGGGCAGCATTATCAGGCATGGCTTGATACGGCTAAATGGCGACAGTGTACCAATGAGGGGATAAAGCTTGAATAGACCACGGAGGAGTGCTCACCAATGCTGTATAAGGAAAGTGCAAGTTGGAGAGTGCAGTTCCTGGAGTTGCCGGGGCAGGGGTAGGAGCAGGTTGGGCAGCTGGGGTTGTTGAGGTGGATTGGCCGGCAACAAATGTTAGTGAGGCGAATGCCACAAAAGCGGAAAGAGCGGAGCGTGCCATGCTGGCAAATAACGAAGATAGAGAAGACAAGATGAAAAGGCAAGAGGGATATACGAGGTATCTGCCCCCAACGAGACGACGACGACGGTCGAGAGGAAAGAGAGGCTAAGAAAGAGAAGAAACGTGGGTGCAACGGTATAAATAGCTTTTTGCGTTCGGATGGTTGATCCTCAAACTCCGCTAAGTTTTAGGTCGCCGATTGTGCTGATCGTCCACCAGCCGCCGCTCCGTTGCGTTGGTATATATAAGGTGCATAAGCTTTAACACTGCAGCCTGCAGGCATTTTACAATATAATCCAATTCAGTTGGCCATTTTGCGAGACCTGATTGGTCAGTTTTTGCAACTGAATGGGAGAAACATTGTAAAATGCCCACAGTGTTTCGAGCTCCGATCCATGAGGTCGTGCCGTACGCCGAGTTACGTCCATTTGTTACATAAGTGAGTACTTATTTTTAGGTGTGACAACGCGCACGGACCAATTGCTGATGACCAACACGTGATCGTAATCTACGTCGCGCTCTCGCTGGTTCTGTTGTTGATCAACACGTCCTCGACCCTGATATTCAGACCCCGACTTTTAAAGGTGTCCCCAGGGCCCCTTTTTACTTGTTTCCCTTCTCTCACGTCATGGCAAGGACTGCAACAGGAAAGTTCTGCACCGTCTATTCTCCCCGAATTTTCGTGAGGCGCTGAACTTCCCTAGAGACGACAACCAAAATAACCAAGACAGCCACCCGTCGTGCCAAAGCAAGGTCCAAAGACTGTCAGCGCTCTATCTCTGTTGTATATTCGCATACATACACTCATTCTTTTGTTCTAGTGGACGGAAAGCCGAAGCGCGCTCCGTCTGCCTACAACCTTTTTGTTAAAGAGCATATGAAGGCGTACCTTACAGACAATCCTGGGAAGACTAATAAGGACGCCATGAAGCACGTACGTTTCGTGTTTATTGGTCTGTCTCGTTACCCATCAACGTGGTTAGATTGGTGCACTTTGGAAAGATGCACCCGAAAATCCAAAGCGCGGTCATGAAACCAAGGAGAAGACTCCCAAAGCACCTATGCGGGCGAAGAAGAAAGCGGTCGCAGAAGTCTCTGAGGGTGCTGAGGGTCCCCTTGAACCCGACAGTGATTAGTAACTCTTACGGATTCCTACAGTATTCCCAGGCTATTCCCCGCATTTTCGACTTCGGCCACTCTGTGTCCCCCTCGGTCTGGTACATTATCGCCTATTTCGGTGCAGTTCTTTCACTTGTATCTTTCATACCAATAATACCGTTGTGCTCTTGAACCGTAAACTGCGGTTAAGATCCCAGCTAGAGATGTTCTAGTCCTTACAGTCATATGGAGACCATGGGCATCTGCAAACCCTATTTTTGACCTGGCTGTCCTTTCAGGTTCTTGTTATATACCTTTTAACTCATGCGTCGCAGCAGAAAGGTGAGTGCTTGAGCGTGTATGAACGATGACAATGAATTGTAGACAGAAGCAGTGGTTAAGTGTACTGTTGGTACTGTGGGAGAAAGGTGAGCTCTACTTGAAACCGTGCAGATGTTCCATTGAGTGCACGTCAGCGATGCTTTCTTCTGAGCCTGTTGTAAATACTCGCAGCCTCTGCATACACAGCCCCCGAAAAGAGACTATGCGATGTGCGAAGCACTTACCGTACAGTACACAGCCGCCATCGAGTGTGCCCGAGTTTCCGCAGCGTAGTTCAGTGATGGATCAATGCTCAAATTTCAATACCTTGCAAACATAACGTTTCGACACTCGAACGACGTGAGACAGTGGCCGCAGCACATTCATGAGTGATTGATCGGCGTCACCAGGACTACTGTAGATCGATGTCGTGTTGCCCACGTCCAGTTATACATACTCGAAAAATGCTGTGGAAGGATGTTGTCACGGTCAAGAATGGTGAACTTACCTGTAAGTGAAATGCATGCTAGTGTCCGTCACAGCAGCAGCAACAGCATTGAGAGAGGAGGGACTGAATGGGCTAGTGCCACTGCCAGACAGAATGCTAACACAGAAACGCACTAGCATGGCAGACGGGAAAATACAAAGAGCACCACAATGGCAGTCCTGACGCTGCGTGAGATTGAGCGTTCATATTAACCACCGTGGAGAGAAAGGTGTGAATGGTACCTTCAAAGAGTCTGCACAAATGTTGATCTGACGGAGTCAAGGCACTTAACTCGTGAGTAACCTCAACATCGAGGGCCGGGGTGAGTCGTTCGTGTATAGAGTTGACACAAACACTATGTCCAGGAACACTGAAGTACTGACGGCTGGCACGCTCAAACACGAGTATGGGGTGATAGTTTCCTGGTCAACGGATAGAAGTCCCGTAGCACAGCACCACAATACCTGTCAGCTGCCAAGCCTGCAAGGATCCCCACGTAAATGGGTGAGCTGCCGAGAACGTGTTATACATGCTTGCCCTCAAAAGTCTATTCCCGACCAGTTATAGGGCAACAGAACACTGACAACGCCTGTGAGTCCGAGGCGCGCCTGTAGTGCTCAGAGTAACTATATGAGACGACGGCGATTGCAAAGAAGGCAAGAAACCTTAACCTTACTGAACTCAGACTGCACGCTCCTTCAGGCTGTTTTCGTGTGGTGGATGTTGGATGTTGTGGCCTGGGGCCAGAAAAACACACCTGTGTGCCCATTTGTCCCGCTATTGCCAAACTCTATCGGCCCACTTTTCCGTCCCAGACTCCCAATATCACCGCAAAGGCTCGTGCCATCTCAAGACTGTGACAGCGCTACGGTACATAAGGGTAATGCCTAGAGCTGGATACTACGCCGTCAAAATCGGCAGACGGCCAGGCATATACACAACATGGTCACATTTCGCATCCTATTTCCCTTGTGCGTACCGTTACTGACCATTGTAATTAGGGAAGACTGCCGAGAGCAGGTGGACGGTTATCCCTGCGCAAAGTATAAGAAACTGAGAACTGTTGAAGAGGCAGAGGCTTGGGTGCAAGGTAGTGCAAGCCAGTCCAGGTCCATGGAACAACGTGGTGTTCCGTATCCTGTACAGTCGAAGATTAAGCCAGCGAACGGTTCACTGGTTCAGGCCAGGCCTCCGACTACGTCAAAGCTCGGCGGGCAAGTACCAATGTCTTCGTCAACGTCAACACCGGTCACTCCCGCGCAGACAGTCCAGCCAGAGCCTGAATCACAGTTTACCACTGGCCCGTCGAGTGCTAGGTCGCGTGCTAAGGAGGGACCGTCAAGAACCGCGAGGGTTGAGGATGTTGTGTACACTGATGGTGCGTGTTCGGGAAATGGGCAACCTGGGTCTGTTGCAGGCATTGGCGTGTGGTGGGGTCCGAATGACCCTCGGTATGTGCCTTTCTTTGTCGCAACGATACCTTCCATTTATGCTGGCCTCATTGTAGGAACCTCTGCGAGCGCTGCCCTGGCCGTCAAACTAACAATCGTGCCGAATTGATCGTACCTCTGATCCCTCACAATTGGGGTTTCCTCTGATTCATGTCAATCCAGGCCATCATCCGCGCGCTTGAGACTACCCCGATAACATCCGTGCCTCTAGTCATTAAATCTGACTCGGAGTACGCCATAAAATGTATTTCTTCGTATCACCACACCACTCTTTCTAATCGTGTGTTTAGGTTTTTCTGTCTGGCTTCCTGGCTGGCGCCGCAATAACTTCACCACGTCTAGTGGAATGCCCGTCAAGAACGTGAAACTCATAATGTATATGAGTGTTCTCTTCTCTACGCGCGAACGGTCTGGACAGCAGGTCAGGCTTCAGCATGTGCGGGGGCACGCTGGTGAAGTGGGAAATGAGGGTGCAGATACACTGGCGGTCCGGGGTGCAAAATTGAAAGACGTTGAAGAGCCAGACTGGGATGCACTAAGACTTGAGGTGGAAGAAAAGCCTGTGCGAAGTGCGCATGCCAGTGTAAAACTTACAGACCTCTCCGTGAGCAATTCTTGAATTCTGCGCCCCTGTCAGAGATTGCTAACGGCTCCCGTCGTCAGTAGATATACGCCGACATGGTACTAGATGAAAAAGATCTCCTTACCGAGCTCGAGTAAAGATAGACCTGATGTCGTGGCAGTCTGCGCCATTATTGAGTATAAATAGTTACTGTAATGTTACTGTAACTTATCTGAAAACCAAAACCAAAATTAAAACATATCAAACTCCTAGACACCTAGAGCGACATCACCCACCACCATCACCCACAGAACCACAGTCTTCACCACCGGCAATTCATCTTCCCTCTCCCAACCGTGTCGTGATGAATGTGCATCTTCTCCACTTCACACACACAGCGACACCTCACTCATAGCGCGCTCTTCGCGCTCGGGCACGTCGACCAGCCATGGGCTAGACGAGGCCTTTTAAGGAGTTGGATCCTTGGTTGCGCGCGATCCATGTGCTTCATGCTGGCGCGCGTCCTGAGGCACTACCTTGTCGTACCGAGTAGTACGCGCCGGTCATGCGTACAGTACTCGAGGAAGGTGGCGGTGGATGCATAGCCAGACATTCATTCCTCTACCCGTCATCTCTTAGCTGATCGGCCTGCACATACATTTCGGGAGTTCCGAGAACAGGCAAGATCGCAACCGTGCATGCCATTGTAAGAGAGTTGAAACGTATGGCGGAACAGGACGTATGCTCCCTCGTGAGTTGACAAGAAGAACTGACACAACACCTGTCTCGAGTAGGAGACGAACTCGTTCACGTATGTCGAGATTGATGGATTGCGGATACCTGAGCCAGTTGCAGCATACAGCCGGCTTTGGGAGGCCATCTCGGGACATGATACGGCTACTGACGGACACCTTCGCTCAGTGCAAAGGTAGCCCTGAAACAGTTATCGCGTCACTTCGGGTCTCCTCGACGCGCGCCGGTCCCGGTGGTCATGCTTGGTCAGTCAGTGTTATTATATGGAATAGGCTTATTTGCTGAGCATCGATGCAGTGTCGTGCTAATGGATGAGCTGGACCAGCTGATGACGGCCAAGTTGGATGTAGTATACAATTTCTTCAATTGGCCGACGCTCGCTGGCGCAAAGTTAGTTGTGCTTGCCGTAGCAAACACTATGGATCCTCCGGAGCGTGTCATGACCGGGCGTGTCGGGCTAGGCGAGTTACTAATTCCTTTTCTTGAGAGAAAGTTCTGACATATGTTGATAGTCATGGTTCGAATCAACTTCCAACCGTATACAACACCTCAACTGGAGCAAATTGTACATGCCGGGCTGGGGAGGACCGAAGTGCTCTCTGGCGATGCGGCTAAGTTTGCGGCTATGGAGATGTCCATTATCTCTGGTGATGCTCGTCGCGTGCTCGAGATTTGTCGGTGCTTTTTTTCCTTCTCTCCGTCTTCTTTAATTACTGCTAATGAACAGGCAGGCGGATTGTAGAACTCGTGCGACCATACAGGCGCGTGGCATGGACTGATGACGTGAAGGATGTCATCCGGAATTTTGCAAACTCTCCAATAGCTATAGCTACATTTCTTCGCTCACTTTCGCTGCATGAACGTATTCTGCCGCATTGGTGAAATATGCGCGTCACACTGGTGTGAGTGAGATCCCTTGGACGGATGTAAGCCATCAGCACCACCTGTACGCAGGCATATTTGCGTACCTGCGCTGCGTGAGCTTGAAGGCGTGGGTAGGCTCGTTGCTCGCCGCGCGCATTGTGCTATCGGAGGCGCATGGTGCACGGCGGATCGTTCTTAATCTGGAACAAGTAGAAGTCGAGCGTGTACTTGGGGAGGTGGACAGCAGTTGCGAAATATACTCGTTTCGGAGTAGGTGCTGTTCCATGACGGTATTCCCCTCACCTTGTGCTCGTATGTCCCGCTGCGATCGCACGCTCGTCGTCATCCTCGGACATTTTCTTCACGGAGAGATGGCATTACCGGGGGATCATATGTAGCGACCACTCAAGGTGTGAATTGCGCCTCGTGATCAGGGAAGCATCTGAGAGAAGCCGAAGTCTGCGCAGCGATTGGCGTGTACGTATACCATCCGAAATTTATCCACTGCAGCCGTTGGCACAAGATAATCTTCTCGTGGTCCCTGAGTAAACCATCACCACCTGTTTCCTCGTGGGACAAGGGTCGAAACGTACGGGGCACGGCACGGCCGCCACCTACGGGTTTAATTTGCCCTGGAATTGGAACCAAACCGCGTGTAGAGAAGCGTCTGAACGTGGGGCACTTCAGGCAAGTCAGACGACCACAGCACCCCGAACCCATTGCATTTGCATCCGACATTGACGGAGTCAATCGGTGCCCGGGACCCAGTGACCATTTACTGTAATTTGTTATTCCACGATCGGCTCCTCTTTGTCGCAGGCGCGATGTTCAGCTGATCGCACACGCCACCAGTGACAGCCCACGACCCTGTCTCTTCTAATCACGATTCTTTGCGCCGTGATGGTGGGCGCTGGGAGCTGGGTACGAGGCAATTAAGTTCGTTTCCGGTGTCACTCTCGGGAGCCATGAAAATATGCAGTATGGACAGCCCAGGATCTTGTCTGAAGCGGCATCGCGATCAGAGCTGCTCGCTCACAGAGTCGATTGCACTTGATAAGGTTCCTTTGCTCCTCGTCCGGGGCAATGTTTCGCGCTAAAGGGTGGTGGTGCTGGGCACCGTGTCATTGTAGAAGGGCTAGGGCTGCCAGAGGGTTGTCATCACAATTAAGGCGCGGTGTGCCCTATCGTGGGTCCAGCCGGGACTCGGATGCCTTTGGTCCGTTCACTCTTTG
Organism: Russula brevipes; assembly: GCA_022496215.1. NCBI lineage: Eukaryota > Fungi > Basidiomycota > Agaricomycetes > Russulales > Russulaceae > Russula > Russula brevipes. The sequence goes on along the minus strand of WTXF01000064.1, from coordinate 169,575 downwards.
GTCCATTCATTTGCATGGACACTTTTGTCAAGTGCCAGTGAGCCCTGATTGACAAGAGATAAAGGAGATTCGCAAACTCGGCACATACAGCGCGCGCTCGGAGCGCTCAAATGGGCGCAATTTGTCCTCAATCCTCGTGGTCGCATTATGTCCCTCTAATCGGTGCCAGTCCCGGGCACTGATTGCGCCTTCTGGACACAGGCCCGGGACTCAGTTCTGGCTTGTAACAAAAAGGGTCGGTGCCCTCGGATGTCATAATTTGGCCACCACCACCATAACCACCACCACCGTGACCACCACTGTCCCGGTGCCAAGTCATGAGCGGCCAGAATCAGAATCAGAATTGGACTCACCCTCGTCCAACCGCCACGAATGACGGTTAGTCCCTCTACTCGTTGCAATTCAAGGGAGAGAAGCCATGCTAACTACACGGTCCCAAAGCCTCGCGCAGTCCCCAACAGCCTGGCGCGCCAAACCCCTACCCGTCCAACGGCGTGAATTCAGTTTTGCCAGGACGTAAGTCGTTCGCACTAGCAACGTTTCCATTGCTTCTATTTGTTCGCTTCAGCGATTCATCTCTCCCCAATTTCACTCACAGGTCATCAGCACGTCATTGGTTCGCCTGCACTGAACCTTGTGAGCCCAGAGGACCCGTTTTCAGAACTAGAACGTGAGTTTGTACCCTCATCTGCAGGCATCTCTGACCTGTATTCTACAGGTCTTACCTCTCCATCGGAGTTTCCACAATGGGTACCTCCAAGTAATGACAGGGGCGATCAGATACAGAAACCCGCGCCGCCGCGTCCTCGTGTGTCACTCGGTTTTACTATATAGTACCAACGAGCTCACGGGAACTTAGCACCTCATCAGCCATACAATCCCCCAGTACCTCCACCGCACAACAGCATCCAGGAAGTTAGTCCCGGGCCAAGTCAGAATTGCATCATTCCTGGTTGTCCATACAAGGCATACTACAATTACACTGAGCAAGAACAGACGGAATATTGTGGACAAGGCCACGAGCTGTACGTTTTCTTTCACGCCTTGTTTCACGCTGCAGATAGTCTCATCTCTTTCAACGTGTGTCTTCAGACAAGCGATATCCACTGGGCTGGTAAACTCTTGCGCAATGTGCAAGGGACGCCCGCGCCGCACAGGCGAGCGGGTATGTGGTCGTACCTGCAGAGAACGAGAACGCCAAGCGCGTCCGGTGGCAGGAACCTACTATGGTGTGCAGGTGGTTCGACACGAACCCCGGAGACCTGGGGTGTGATTGCATTAGCATTTTCTGCTTTTCATTTAGTTCGTATTGATCCTATTATGAGGCAGTTACCGTACCGTGACATGCCAGCGTTTCGCGCTATTTTCATCCGATAAAGATAAATTTGAAACTGTGGCATCAGGTGCTGTGCCCCACCGCCCCCACGTGACTGCTGCATTTTTTGGCCATATACGGTAATTTTCAATTCATCGGGGCCGGACCGCGGCAACACGCTCGTCGCTCGTCCACCAACATCAACACACAAGATGAACCGATTTATTGATCAATGTCTGCACGACGCTTACGAGAGAACAATGAGCGTCTCCAATGGGATGTGCTGAAAAACTTTGCACTTGGAGGCGCAATCAAGGCAGCGCCTCAAGGCGGATGGAGTGGATCCATCCTTCAGGTACAAGGGGTTTATCCACTTCAGCTTCGAGATCAGTACATCAGCTAATTCGAGAGCGCTGTCCACCTGACGTCTGGCACAGTATTTGGGGTAGGTAGTAGGAGTCTGGTAGTATCGCAACGAGACCTGTGCGACTCAGCCTTCAAGCTTCAAGGTCCGACCCAGTTACGCCCTCGACTCTGAGGATATGGATAAAGATATCGCATTGAGACTACTCAATACCCCATCCCTTCTCCAATCCACACCATCATGAGTCGCCAATACCAGGACCCACGTTATCAATATCAGTCCCCGGTCTCAAATGCAGCTCAACAGTCCGAGCGGTCCATCGCTTCCCTGTCGACTACTCAGCATGCGTATGCTAATCAACCTAGCCAGCACGGTATCCCATCTCAGATTTTTGAGAAATAGATGAGCTAATTCATCCTCCCAAAGTGCACCCAACTTATCCAGATGGCTCACAACAACCTCAACCATTGGGGCGCTCTGTTGGCCATGCTTCTTATGCCGATGGACAGGTTCTTTTCCCCGAGCCACATCTGGAATCACAACGTAGTTCCGCTACACGCGCAGCAACTTATTCCTCCTCTACTGCTACGCACAGAGGCCCACATCAGCAGGCAGGCCAGGAACCGTACGGCCATCTCCAATTCAGCGAATCTTCTGGCCATCACCGCACGTACCCTGCGAGTTCGGTTTCCAGCGCTCGCGACTACGCGCAGTCTGCGAATCATTCCCACCCAGGGAGCTACACAATTGCAAATGCGCAGCAGGACAGGAGCACTGCTGGTTACGACGAGGAGCGTCACGACTACGATCCTCGGACAAAAGGCCCCAGCAGCCGTCCTACAGCCGGTTACTTTGTACCGCCATTATGCAGATACCCCAGTTGCAGGAGCCAGGTGTTCTTTGACAGGCGTGTCGGTGAATGGAGGGAGTGGTGTGGCGATGAACATATGCGGTGCGCGGCCTCGATCTACCTGCACAGCCTGGAGTTGGCTTACTTTTCCTTCAGAGCCGCCATATTGAACCGTGTAGAGAAACCTTGCAAGGGGTGTCAATCATTGCCCCGTCGCAACGGCTTTAGGTTTTGCAGTGGAGAACTTTGCAAATATTCGCGGGGTTACTAGTACAGTAGTTTTGGTGGACTCGGCGATATGGTAACGCGAGCTCCTACTGTATCCCAGACACATTTGCCCATGTATAGTAGCCTTGTGCCGTCACGCAGGCTCGGCAGACTCGCACAAGAGCTTGTCTTGGTTGCATAGTCTTTAGTGTTGTTATTTGGACAGAGTTGTCTAGTACTTCTCCAGAATCACTCTTACTCTCTCAGTGTCCCTTACCAGATGTGGATCGCAATTCTCAACAGCAGTATGAAGATGACACGACTGAGCTATAATATCCGATTGGTTTGAGCGGCATTCGCCGGATACTCTGTTCATCACCGGATCACCAGTCACCAGCTATACTGTATCGTCGTGGCAAGACTTAGTTCTGAATATCCAAGAGGCTGAGCAGGTTATGGTACCAAACTGCGCTTACATTTTCCGTTCCAGCTGGTGGTCGCGTACTCTACTTAGAAGAACCGTGTTCATTCCGAGGACCCCGGTCCTTGGGTGCCAACCTCTAGCCGAAAGGCGTTTTTCCCGGTGCGTGAATCGACGCCCTTCTCTTAGGTTGAATCTTATGAACCGGATGTAGATCTCGAGGTATAGACTTGAATCGAATGCTCCGCGACCCTGAGATGGGCAATCCCACTGTTGTCTCAGTCATAGCAGACGAGGATACGATTCGGTCCCTTCTCCGTCGTCATTATCTGCGACGCTGTATAAGGAAGTCCCCTCATCTCTACTTATAACTGAAATTTTAGGCCGCTCAACCCTATCACGTCGCAATGGTCTTCTCCCCGTGGCCGTTGCCGCAGGGTTATGTTATCCACTCATGCGACTGGGGAGGGTTTACGTTCTTGAGCTTTGCCCTAGCCGTTGTCCTGGGTTGGGTAGAATTTATCAGGAGCTTGGGGTCGCCTTCAACGCAACTCGTGCTTGCTGAACCACTCTTATTACGTATATTTTCATGCTTCTGGTCCAACCTTGATTCTATAGTGTTGAGACACAGAACCCAGTACCTCCGTCATGAATACGAAAGGAGTTCTAAGCCTGCACCTGTCGTGTGCGCGACATCAATAAGCCGCATTCAAGTTTTGCCTATGCAGCCAGAGTCTGTACTCTGTCCTCGGTATAGCATGTAGCGTGTGCAGCTGGGTCAACGGCACCGAGTCCATGCCTAAGATTGGGAAGTAGAATTATCGACCGGATTATTTACAGGATGCACGGCAGATCGTCGAACTCTGTCGATGACGCCGTATATGATCAGATCGCTCTCGCGTTGGAAACAGTCCCGCCCTGCGTGTTCCGCTCCGAAGATCCAGCTATTTGGGTCACTGATAATATTCAATATTGTTTCAAAAACATTTCGATACTTAATGCTTAATGGAAAAAATATGGGATTATTGATAATTATGTGTTATCCCGATTTTATCCTCAGTTAACATGTTGCCGTGACAATTTCCTTCCTGGTCAGGTCCAGGCTGTCGGATATTGGTGGCCATTAATGTCAGGAAAGTGTCCGTCCTGGGGAACGTCCATGATCTACGACTACTTCAGAGCATGTCGTCATCTGGAGCCATGCAATGGGGGTGGCCTCAACTCCGAACAAGATCTTTTCGGCATATCGTATGCCAGTGCCACTAACAAATCTACCGTGGCGTCAACTGAAGGCTGGCGTCCGACTCGGAGTCACGGTGTAAACATAAGTTCCAGCTAACGCATAGAGAGCGATTGCTCGAGCAACCTGAGTGAATACCGTCCACGAGTGATTTAGATTACGTGATCGATAATAAACAGAAAGCAAGTTCACTATGATACTACAGTATGTCCTGAAGAACGTCCGCGTCAAGCTATCAAATGATACCTGGACTGCTGCATTCTCAACCTCAAGCTTAAGTACTCAAGCACTCAAGCTACTCAAGAGCAGAACTTATCACGTGGTGACCGGTGACTGGTGACCCGTAGTATTAGTAGGGCAATTTGATGTCCTTGTGTTAGTTCCCTAGTTACCTTCCTCTCAGTGCTCTCACACTCATTTGCGGAATATCAACGCGATCAAAGCCAAATCAAACTCGGAGCGAAAAGTTGAATTACAATCATACTAGTAACAGGGTTTACGAGATTCTAGGGGCATACCGCAGAGGTGAGGTGACTTCGATGTTTCCCTGCGATTGGGCGGATGATCGAGCTCAATCACATCTTCTGTCATCTTTTCATGACTATACCTTCACCCCGGGCCTATGGACAAAACCTATCCGGGGGTGGACAAGGGTGCAAGAACATCCCTGAGAGAAAGCGGATAGGCTGGAAACATGACGCCCGTAATGCTGTTTTAGTGCCTCGTGTGAGTCGTGTCCCAGTCCCACGGCTTTCCTGGCTGCTTGATCTTCATATTGAGGCACTTATTGAGGCAAGGGGAAAGCCCCGGACTGTGCCTTATGCTGCGGATACATTCTAGGGTGTCATCCCTTGAATTCACAATATCAACATGCAGCTCGCCGCACGCAACCTTCTGCTGCCTTTGCGATTCCTCGAGGGCCGCGATCTGTTCCCTAGAGATGCGAGCGATTTTCGAAACCCCTTCGCAATGGTGCGAAGTCGCACCACAAGTCACTTTCCGAGAGAAATTACTGGCGCGCGTCACGGTCCTGTTCACATGCCCAGCTTGCACGCATCGCATTAGGTTCAGTTTCATCGATGTACATCGCCTGCAATGTCTCCCCACCCCTCACTGGCAGCAACTGGTATCAGAGCTTCGAGCCTTTGACACCTCAACTCAAGTATGGCATTGAAGGCCTTCGTTTTCGTTTTCACATTCAATTGTGATTTGTGAGTGGGATTCTATCTGTCTACTATTGTGGCGGATAGATCCGAGTCGGCCAATGATTCTCGATTGCCTCACGCTCGCCTTGTGGCATCAGCACCACACGTTCAAGTGGTATGCTCCATCATGCATCATGCGTCGAGGATTTTTTCTGGAGTGCGGCAACGCATGTAGGCCGCTATGTTTTGAAACGAGACAACATTCGACGCATTTCAAAGTGCCTGCATAAAGTGACAGGGCGCAGCATGCATGTTCGCCCAGAGCGCTTTATCGGGAACCAAATCTTCTAAATTGTTACCTTACGCCCAGAGGGGGAACGCGTCCCAGGACTATGGCCCAATAATATGCAGTCTCGACGAACGACGAATTTAAACCCTCTTTGTCCCAGTGGACTCTCATTCCCAGGAACCTCACAAGATACAATTACAGAATATGGATGGGCGGCAACAACACACTCGGAACCGACCCAGTGCTTCGAATAACCCTGAATTAGGACCTCATTATAACCAGTCGACTCAACAGCGAGGTGAGAGGCTGAGTACGTAGCATTGGGGTCTTTCTACTGATTGTGCCAACCGACTCGCGAAGTCAACCCCTCTCTCAACCAGATCCAGCCCGACACAGCGGTTGGCAATCGTCCTCATGATGGGCGAGCCCAAATTGCTTCCCAAGTACCTATGAGTGAGTTCTGTATTCATGAAGCCTGCGCTATCTAGCCTGACAATGAGACTGCACCAGACCTTCAAGGTGACCCCCCACAACAGTATCCCAATCCCGCCGTCCAAGCTTCGCCGCCATCAGCTGTTCGGGGTCCTTACATCCCTCTGAGCCCGCAGGCGATCAATATGGGCGACCCCTTCATTATGGATACAAGTCAACAATCCCTAACAGCCCCGTCGCCGGCAGCTCCGAGTCCGCAGATGACCTTACCTTCAGCGAGAGGCTCGAATAACATGGGTTAGTATCGTGCCGACATCTTTCTGTACCAAGAGCTTAATTCGCTCAATCGATTTCAAGTTGCTTCCCTTTCCAGGACAGAAGAACGGGGCTCTTCTCTCCCCACGGCCCGTTATAATGGCCCCATATGTAAACTCCCAGGTTGTCGCCAACCTCGCTGCTTCGATCACTACGTGCAAGAACAACTGGATTTCTGCGAAACACACGTTGGGTATGTTCTCACTTCTTACCATGCATTCATGATAGTCTCCATCTTGCCTAGCACTGCCCTCTCGAGAGGATTCGCCGCGCGATGCGAGCGGTGTGGAAGATTGCCCGCTCGCGACGACTCGAAGTATTGCAGCGAGAGCTGTCGCAGGGGAGATTCAGGGGGGGCGTCGTCCAGTGTGCCTCCCGGCTTCACGTCAGCGTGCCAGGAATGTCGCCGCCCTATGCAGAACACTGGCAGGCGTTTCTGCAGCCTGCAGTGTGAGAATGCGAATCGTTTGGGCCTGTCACATCGCTAGTCCTTGGGCCGCGGGAATTTTGAAGTGGGCATGTCTTTTGCCTTGCCGTCCATGCTAGGTTTATTTACACGGGGTATTCTTCGGAATATGTATTCTCTACATCACTGATCTCATACACGCTTATTTAAATATTTATGTATACAACACGTTGGAGTCAGAACCTTCGAGGAGGATCGCATTGAAGTCAGTGGTTCAGGACCAACTTGACCCGGTCCCGTTGTCATGATCCCGAGAACACTTATGGCGTCGAGATTTAGAGTCTGCACCACACCCGATGTTGGTCCGGGCCCAGGGACCTCGAACCCCCGGAGGACCCTGAGCCATTATCGAGTGAGGCGAGGGCCAGCTGAACCACTGCATGATATTTTCTGATAAACTCTGTCAATAGGCTACTCGAAAGTCAATTCGATGTTCTGTGACCTTTGAATTGATGACCGTGACGTGCCTCGCTGGCACACAACCACCAGAGCTAACATGGAAGACCCAGGGAGAACAGTTCATGGCCTGGGTGAGAGAACCATTGTGCTGGGTACACACTCTCCCGACCATTTCGGAGAGCAGAAGGACCACTCTAACCCAAGCTTGAAGCTTGAAGTTTAGCGCTCACCCCATGATCAACACACAATTGAGTCACTTACTCCGATGAATGTGCCGTAATGCTGGCTCCAGGGTAGATATTGTAATATAATGCCAGTCGAGTCCTGTGTATGCCCAAGTAAGATGAGTGCACTTGATCCAAGAGGTCTGCAAGATATGACAAGAGCCAGTACGTTCATGGAAAGTTCTGAGAACGCCGTCGAGTGCACCGGAGCCAGCCAACAAGTCAGAGGGTAGGGTATGGCATCCGTCACAAGTAGACCCGGCCATATTTCATGTGACATGGGAACTCTTGGGGACTTCCGCCCTGACTTTATAAATTCTGTAATTGCCCTATCCATGTGTTATCATGATAGTCTGGAAGGATGGCGTCGAACGACAGCGATCCCAGAGCAAAGGGGATGGCCCAACGCAACTCTAAGGATAAACTGGAAAAAAAATGTAAATGGAGGTCACACACCGAGTGATCACAGCGCGGGAGTAAGGTGGAGGCTTCAAGGCCGTAGAAATCCTGTATAAGCGCCTGAGGCTGAGCATACAAACGAGGCATCATGCATCATGGATGATGCGATGATGACCCGATGAAGGGCCGGGCGAGACGGATTATGTGTGCTCGCATTACCCTAATACCTTGTCTGAAATTCTATAATTCGACGCCTTTCTGTAAATTCAGACATAACCAGCGATATGGGGGTGTGCGGGCATGCGCATCCGTCGGCGGCACACCTAATTTGCTGTGCAGGTACCTCGTGTGAAACTTGTGATGCAGCAAGTAATGCCCCGACTTGGAGCTTTTGTTTCTGTTTCTGAGTGGCTACGACACACCCAGCCATGAGTTGTCTCGTAGTAGCGATTTAGGAAATGGTGGTTGATCTCAAGGTCGACGTTGTGGTACAGCCTGCTGAGTCAGCGCAGCAACCCTCAGCCCAAGAAAGATAAGATAAGATAGGCCACAGATCAATACATGACCGGACCGGCTAGATCTGACTTCAGGTGCATGGCCCAAGCCATCTATCAGTTAACAATGGCACCACAGAGGTGCATATGCATGGCTAGCATGAGGACCCCTTACACACTAGATCGCCTTGTCCCTCACGCAACACTCTGGCCCCTTCCCTACTAGTACTCAAGAGCCATCCGTAGCTCTTTCGGACACAAGCTGTGACCCGACGTTGTGGTTACAGTGACAAGGTGGAAGGTGGAGGCTGCACAGTCCGCGCATCGGCATTTCTTACCTCATTTCAGGGGACCTCTCCTAGGGTAATAGAAGCATATTAAATCGCACTCAAGGTGTGAGGCCATGTGAGGAGGGGAGAGATGTGCAGTTCATGTGGACAGTGGTCGTGCCCGTTACCTCAATCTCGTAACATCACCAAACGATGGCATGCAATGCCTCGCTGGGGTGTCGTTGATTGCATTGGTCTCCGCATCCAGTTTCCAGGCCTGTGTGTACCGACTGAAGCCTGCATTCTTTGTTACCTGTTAAAGCAGTTGACTATGCCTTGGCTCCGCGTTCATTCTGTCGAGGGACCCGGTCGTTGATTTACAGCTATTTCTTTTTTTCGATCGCTGAGCAATAATTTGCGCACTATGCATGTGAACGCTGAGTTTGTTTTCCCTTTCAGGGCGAATCCTTCCAGGAACGCGTAGTACATGTTTAACAGTCCACGATAATGTGATGTGGCACTGATGTGGCGGCTGGCAGAGAACGGGACCCCATTTATTACATAATCCGACGCAGACGCAGATAACATGAACAAACAACTGGATTTGTGAACTCGAACTGAACTTTGATCCTCGAACCGCGTTCCTTCGTTCGTCTGTGGTTGTGTTGTGGCCGACTTGAGGATTTAAACTTCAACATGGATGACTTGGCAAGTCTTGATATCGCGTTCCTGTCCTCTTTAACGCGTCTCTAACAATTGCGGTCATGAAGAACCTCGGTCGACACCGTCAATCCATCTTCGACATCCAACAAGAGCTTCATGACATCTTTCGCGGGCACCCCCAGTGTTATCATAACCCCGAAGGCGTGGCGTCCCTCCCTGCTAGGTGTCTTTCCGACGTTTTTGATACCTACCGGGAAGAGTATGGCGTCGAACTTCTCTCCGAGGACGAGATGGCCAGTTTTATGCAAATCGTGGACGCGTCCCCTGGCGTCGAGGCAACGCCCGACACTATCCTTCAACTCGTGGCAATGCGTACGTCTTCGGGCCAACAAATTAGTGGGGAGGGAGATTCACCGAATGCTGACGACTGGGACCGTGGCCGTGCGGATGACCGTGACAACAACGAACGACGCTCACGCTCCTCCAGTAACGACGCCACAGGGAAGTACTCTCGCACCACGCCTGGTAGTCGACCATCCAGTCGGCCTCCAAGTCGTGGTGCGGGTGGAATGCCGCGTACACCTGGGGCAAAGGACTCCCCATTTGACGCGCAGAAACGCCAGCGAAGCACGCCTCTGGCTCCTGTAGCACCATCGAGTTGGACGAGAAGGCCCGCTGCCCCTGGCCGCAGGAGAAGTGATGCAAGTAATCACGGTCGTCCGATGAGCGATTCAGAGGTCAGTACTGTTTGTGCTTGCATATATTTGAATATCCTCGTGGCTGGCTGTTCCTGCTCGGTCGATACCTTATGAAGTGCGCGAGCCATATAGTTCGGGCGTGGTGTGCTTCGTAGCGATCTCGCCTTCTGGCGTTCGGAATGAGCCCGAATGCGAGGATCCTGCATGCTTGCCTTTCTCGGTTCCGAAATCTACGATATTGATGCGAAGATTGACCCGCCATGGGCTTTGATTTTCCTATGTCGATCTCTGGCATCTCATTTGCTCTTTGTTGACTTTTCGTTTCTAGTCACCTAGCGCGTTCAGTCGATCTACTGGCGGTCGCTCACGCGCACCTTCCAACCCGGTCACCCCAGGTTCCCAACAATCCCCTACTACATTGAACGGCTCAGTTAGTTCGCCTCCTCTCGGAGCCGTCGGCTCACGTCCCCACTCAAGAGCACAGTCCCAATCACAGTCCCCCTTGTTACATCTCACACCACCTCAGCTCGATCTCGCCAACGCAATGTACGAAGCTTTTGAGGAAACCGTCACCAAACTTCCTGCCCACATGTCAACAGACTCAGCTCGGACGATTCTGACGACGATTCGGCACTTGGGCTAGTGTTTGATCGCCCTACGGCGTCTTCGACGGCATCCATGGAGCCTTTGGAGCGCCTTGAGGCGTTGCAGCGTGTCAATGCTGACCTTGCTAAGAAACTTGTCGAAGCGGAGCGCACACTTCAACGCAAGCTAGCCGACCACGAGGTTGAACTGGAGGAGATGGAGGCACGCCTTGAGGAAGCGAAAAGCGAGCTTAGCTCAGCGAAGCGTGAAGAGAAAGAGCTAAGGAGCAAAGAGCGCTCGAACCAGACCCAAATCACTGCCCTCGAAAGTGAAATTGCGAAGGTGCAAAAGATCCTGGACAACTCTCGCGCGATGTACAATTCGCTTCAGAAGCAATATCAGGAACAATTGAGTATGTGGTAGATTGGCTCCCGCTATCTGACGTCCTGACGAGTGATTGCAGACGAGTCTGAGGACTTGCGTAATACACTTCGCCGAAAGGACGAAGAAATTAGGAGTTTTCGAGAAAGCCTCTCTCTTCAGCAGATGGAGACCAATAAATACCTCAAAGAGAATGAGGCGTACGAAGAACGTATCGTTTTGCTAGAGCAAGATCTCACATTCGCGCAGCAAGCACAGGCAAGCTTGGATGAGCAGAAACAAGAGAACCTCATGCTCAAGGAGACTATCGACCGTATGAGATTCGATATGGATGAACTCCGTGCGGGCCTTGCGAGCAATGCTCCCGGTGCTGGAAGCGGGACAAGCAGTGCGCCCAGCAGTGTTAGTAGAAGCTTGGGCGCGGAATTGCTCAGTAAGCTAACAGATGGTGGTGGATGGATTGACGAGGAGGACGAGGAAGACTCAGCAGAAACGCTGAGAGTGCTCGGCATCGAAGGCCAGGGCGGTGACACAGAGGACGAAGATATCGTACAAACGATCATCACGAGAACGAAGAAGGTAGGTTCATTTAGTCGCCGAATCTAGGGTTTCACCTTTACTGATCCCTAATGTAGCGTGGCCTCAGTAAGGCCAATAAGGACAGATCATTCACCCTGAATGAGAGTCGGGAATATGCGGATGCCTACACCCAACATGACCCTGCCCCCTTTATGAGAACTTCAATCGCACAAACGGACCATGCATCTGGAATCCTGGTCACTTCGTTCGGCATCCAGACTGACGTGGCGTTGATGTCTGTATCCACATTCACTCAGACTGACGTTCCCGTACCGCACATTAAGACAGAGGTCGAGGTTCAAACCGAGGAACTTATCTCTTCCCGGTCACCCTCACCTCAAGAAGACGACGAGGCCCTCGCATCCTCTTCATCCACTGTCCTCCCTCCTACCCCAAAAGCTAAGCCGGCGCCACTTGACTTAGTCACGCCGAATTCTCCGACCGATCTTCCTCCATCATACAACCAAGTAACATCCGAGGCCTCATCGCATGACCTCCTACACCTGCTCGACACAGAGGACTTATCGTTTTCCCACATACCTGATCTACGCAAGCGTCGCGACCTTCGTATTGCTGTTGAAACACTGCGCATCTGGCATAACGGCCTCAAAATCCCTCCCCGCACACCTGTTTCCGCTGAGGTACTTGAAGAATGGCGCGCCCTCAAAGCTGAGGTCGGTATGGGATGCAGGGTATTCGACCGAGCACTGGAGGACGCCTCAGCACACGTACCCTCTGACCGTCGGCGGAAAAGCGGTCGATTTTACAACATCTACAACACCTATGTGTATGGTGGTGATAGCGTGGCGAGCAAAGTGCTTTGGGGCGGACTCGCTTCACACGCGCTGTTATGTGTCGGTGCGAGTGCAGTGGTATTCGTCGCAATGAGCCCGTTCCTAGCGCATCAGTACGTCGTACCCGGGGGCCCCACGTACTACGACCGTAGCGCGTGGTCGAGCTTCAATACAATGCATCCAAGTGGTGAGGGCTTTCCAAGTCAAGGGAATATAGCGGTATGGAATTTCCTTGGTCGGCTTGGAGGAGGAGCGGCTCGCATCGCGCGCGGATGGCCGACTTAGGCCATTGTAGCCCCCACATCCACCTTCACGGTGGCTGATTAGCAAGTACCCGACCACCGTCTATTGTTGAGATCAATGGGATCCTGTCTTTACTGCAACTCCTCAAATCCCGTCACTTCTTATTCTTTCGGCACAGCATGACACCTCAGTCTTTTTTTTCAGACCCCCACCCCATGTACTCCATACCTGTCAAGATTTGATACCTATGGACAGACTTCATTTATTCTTCGCGGCAACTATATAGGCCCAATCTCATGCCCACAGTCGTTCTTTCTATTCAAGGGTCCCATTCTGCTTTGTTCCCGGCGTCAACTTCGGGTACTTAAGTACAACCTCTGTGTTCTAGTAATACATAGAAGTGCCGTGTGCCTATCATGCATAAGAAGCCTCGGTTTGCCTAAGTTTGAGTTCATTGTAAATTGTATCGGCGTCAGAGCTGAATAGCACTAAGCGGAGCAAGGGTGAGTGCGGTGAGCGCCGGTGAGCCTCAACCGAGTTTATGCATTTATGTTTTGTCCGCATCCGCCATATCCAATCGCAGATCTAGAAGATCAGATAAGCGTGAAACTCTCCCTCATCTACAACGATATCAACTACGTCTTCACTGATTCCTAGCAATATCGACGGAAGCACCATGTCTGCGCCAATCTATGAGGCCCAGACAGGTTCGGATGTTATCGAGGTAAGCTGAATGCTGTGACCCCGTTGTCGCCACTCTCATTAAGTCACAGGCCACACCAGAGGTTAATTTTCCTCCCGCATCATCTTATACGTCCTTTCTCTCCAAAGTCGCCAAGACTCGCAAACCTAGCCCTAGTGCGTTTGCCGTCACCCGTCGTCACTTCGGATGCTTTAGAATGCGCCTTGACCTTGACACTATACATGCAGTCCGTGCGCTCTTCCCGCTCGAACAAACGCCGGGTGTGATCTCGCTCCTTGCAGGGAAGCCCAACGCCGCGTCGTTCCCATTCATCAGTGTACAATTCACCGCACCCCGCGCGGATGGCTCCGAGCCGACGTTACTTAAAGTAGACGATGATTTACTTTCGATGGGCTTGCAGTATGCGCCCACAAATGGCATTCCGCCAATGGTAGAATGGTTAACCGAATTCCAAGAGCAAGAACACGGGCGGTGGCGGAGAGAGGGATGGAGGGTCAGCGTTACGGCTGGGTCGCAAGATGCCATATACAAAGTTTGTCCTGCTGGTGCATGTCGTCGTCTTTGGTTGATCCTTGGTACCCCAGGCTATCCAAGCGCTCGTGGATCCGGGGGATCCCGTTTTGGTGGAGAAACCCGCCTACGCGTATGAGAGAATGCACACTCTTGCAATCCAAAGACCCTGACACACTGGAATGGAAAAGGGAACGCTGTAGAAATGCTACATTACCATCAAATACTCAGAAAAGAAGTTCATACAGCTTGAGTTATACAGCAAGTAGGTGGTAAACTTGACGGTGGTGCACATCAAGGGGATGCATATGTCGCTGTTGGCCTAGCACTTTCAATGGCATTTGGAATTTGACGTGACCACGCGAAGTGATAGAGCGAAATGCAAATAACCATCTATTTGATAGTCACAGGGCTTATTTCAAATTCGTACCAGCCAGTGAACGTTGGCCAATGCTACCCCAAACATCTCACTGCGTCTCCAGCCGCCCTCGGAGCCATGTTAACAGCCCCTTCGTACCTTCACGTTCCCACACCCGCCGCGGTGGTACACGGAACCTGTGCAAAGTCAGCAAGGAAAAACCTAGAACTCAAATGAAACGAAGGGAGCTCACAAGTTACCGTCCACTAAAAAGAAGTCGAGAGGCAGCAGCCCCAGCTCACCCGGAAGTCGCGCGATCGAGTTTTCACGAACGTCCAACTCCTCTAACGTCCATTTCCTACGGAGCTCACCATCCTCATCCACCGACTGAGTACCAAATACCGCTTCCGCGATCTCACGTAGCCCGTGGAGTTCTTCGATCCTATTCCCGCAAACACCCAGACGCCGTAGTCCAACGCGCCCACCATCGCCCATGAAAAATAACCGCTCAAGTACTCCACGTACCATAACGGCGCCCGTGAAGTTGTTATACCCAAGCTCGAGGTTGCGTAGGCCAGGAAATAGCTGCGCGAGCGCACCAAGTGGGCCGTCATCGGCTCCTTCGACGCCGGTAACCACATCACCAAGTGCACAGCCTTCAAGGTTGAGCGTCTCCAATTGCGGTAGTAAGGGTTGGCCGTTGCGCGCAGGCAGAATAAATGCAGGTTCTGCACGCCGGCCACGCAGCTCGAGCGTGCGTAATGTGTCTGCGAACGGCTGGGTTGTAATTAGTGCAAGTGGCAGTGTGGCGCGAGGAAGAATGTCCTCCTCCGCGGGAGCTCCAACACGATGGCGAACAGGTCGTCCGGCAGAAGGGGGGAGCGTGAGCGTGAATGTGCGCGAATCCCAGTGGCGAGCAAGCGATGGGGTAGCCCGAGGGCAGACTGTAGTGGCTCCATCAATTCCTGGGTCTCCGACAGTGTGTTGTGCTGCGACCTCCACTTCGGCGCAGCGCAGTGCACTTTCGGAGAGTAGGCCCCCCAGTTCTGCATCAGTCTCCGATTTCTCCCTCGACGAAGACTGAGGTAGCGGCTGTGGATGTCCCGAAGTACGTGCACCCCCCAAATTCACGGCGCTCTTCCTTTCACGGAGACGCTGGACGTGGAGATCTGCCTCAATCTCCCATGCTTCACGCACGATGCGCTTGCCTACGGCTACAGCAAGGGTACCCATGGGTACCGTGCGTACATCTGTAATAGGCGCTTCAAAATCCAAGGTTTGGGCGAGCCTAGACAGAGCACCAGAGACGGCAGCGTGGGAAACACGCGTTTCTTCCAGATCAAGGACAGTTAATTTGGGAAAGGTATTGGCTGAAGAGAGGAGAGTAGCCGGGAAGGATGTGTCATCAATGTTACACCCCGAGAAGCGAAGTTCCGCGAGCTGAGTGAGTGTGCTTAGTGCAGCCAGGAGGTCCGCAATGTTATCGAGAGGATTACACATGAGATTGAAGGTTCTGATGTCTTGTGGGAGCGCATCGCGGTGAATGGCCGAAGAGACGATCTTATTGTGAGAGGCATCTAGGGAGGTGAGACGGGGGAGGGGGCGCGTCGCTCTCGGGATCTCGGGAGCCATGAAGAAATCGCTCGAGCGCCGACTTCGCGTTGGTGCGTTTGTGAGCGGATCAAACGGGGTGCCGAAAGGAAGGGCGGCGAGAGAGTTATGAGAGATGTCGAGAACGGAGAGTGCAGGGAGTGAAAAGAGATGAGGCGGAAGGGAGGTGAGTACGTTGTGGGAAAGGTCAAGGTTGACAAGGGAGGAAAGATCGGCGAGGCTGTCAGGAAGTGACGCGAGACGATTGTTTTGAAGCTGCGGAAATAATTGAATACGAGGACACGACAAAATGATTAGGAAGACATACGTCGATGGTCTTGAGAGAACCGAAGAGAGAGATTTCGGGTTGAAGTTCCACGATCTGATTATTTCGTGCGCGAAGGAATGTCAGGTCTTGTTGATCATACCATGCGGTGTTGGTCCTAGTCTTCCTTGGAATGTTCTCTGGCAACTGTGGCTCATCTGGGACGCTAGAGAGCCTTTCAGGGGTCACTGAGAGATGGATCTCGAATAACGCAGACGGGAGACATGAAAGGTCGCGTGACGCGATATTGAGCGAGCCTTGGGACGGTGACCTGAGCTGTGAGCGCGGTGATATGTGAACGAGCAAGGTTCATTGATGCACACCTGAGCTCCGCGCACGTTCTATGGTCTCACGTAGGGACAGCCTTCCTGAATCACCGTCAACGGTATGAGGTGTCCCCAAGGTAGGCGGCGAAGTATCCTCGACACTGGCCAAACCGCGTCCGGAGAAGGTGTCGCTCTGCGTGGCCACCACTTTCTTGGCCTCGGCACGTTTGAGAGCAATGGCTTCCTTAATGCTCATGGTAGGGGCCTTCGACGGCGTTGGTTGTTCCGGTTCCTTTGAGCGAAGGTGGGACGGCGGCTTGGCGACGGATCTGGTTCGTGATGGCTCTGAGGGACGGACGCGTGCAGGGGTAGACTGGGAAGACTTCGATTTCGCATTAGTAGAGACGGTACGAGGCCGAACTGCAGGGGAATTTGGTGCTCGAGTACGGGATGGTGAGGCAGTCGAGCGGGGAGAAGGGACGGAGCGAGCATAAGGAGTCGCCAGGTGAGTGACAGAGCTGGAAATGGAAACAGGCAAGCGAGACTTGGAGGGCCTCGGGAGATTCGAGCCAGCAGTGGAAGACGCCATTGAAGTGTTGTCACGGTGTCTCGGTGTGGAGGAAATATGATTGGAATTGCATTGATAACTGGCTTAAATTACTGTAAGCGACATCGTCTCACTTGGTGTTCTGTTCTCGCCAGCGCCCAAACTGACAGGCCATCAAATGTTTTACGAAACCGGAATGCCTCAGCCAATCATCCATTTGATCATTGTTCCTATCTGACATCTGAGAATGTCGTCCCCAACTTCATCCGCTCGTCACCTGAGCTGAGACCCAGACCTTCCGGTACCTTCGTACTTCGTACGTACGTGGGCTCAGGCCGATCAGGGTTCAAAGGGTCCATCTAGCTACAGTAGCGCATGAACCCACGCAGGCCTCACGTCCACTACCAACGCACAGACGAGCCTATTGTTCATCATTCATCCGACCGACCGAGCCTTGAGGATCGCACGAGGCAGTCACACTTGCGCCGCTATTTGTAGACACACTCGATAACCTTGCCCACTCCCTCGTCCCGAATCAACCCCACTTCAGCCAAGCAAGCACCCAGATCATCTTCGCAAGGACATGGACAGAGATCTCAGCCAGGGCGATCTTGAATACGGTGGTCCCTCGCCGTCGTCGCTGCACAGTTCGTAATCTATTTCTGACTCCCTATTGCCATGCACAGAGCGGGATCTCATGGACGTCGTGTGGACAGTGCGATCTTTTTCAGACACGGTGTTGGTTGGTGGATCGACAATTCTCGATGTTGTCGGTTCTCCTCAATCCATGTATGCTTCCGTCACCGAGGAAAAGGTCTCCCAAGGTGAGTAGCGATAATGGTACCTCCCCTCCCATCTGCCCACTCACCCGGAACCCAAGATGATGGGTTTGGGTTTACCCACACCCCAACAATTGGCCAGATTATGCACGATCCGCCGCAGCGGAGAGACACCGGCCTTACTGGTCAATCTATGCACGGAGATCCGTCAGCCAAGATTTGGGGTCTGTATCTTTCCCAAGCAGAGAAGTTTGACAAGGAGCACTCCGACAGCTGGACAGCGAACACAGAGGGGGTACTGGTGTTTGTGAGTCGAGTATCATGCCACCACCGAGACTGTTACTCATCTCGAGGCGTTGGCCAGACCGGTCTTTTCTCCGCGACGGTGGCTTCATTCATCCTCGTCAGCTACCAGGACTTGCAGCCCAATCCCAGCGATCTCACCAATGCGTTGCTCGCCCAAATCTCCCTCCAACTATCAGCGCTCCAAAATGGGACGTCCCCGTCGACGCCGCTGCCGTCGAGTCTTGTTGACCGATCATCCTTTCAGCCCACCGCATCTGCCGTGCGCGTGAACACGCTGTGGTTCACCAGCCTCGCGTTGAGCACTTTCTGCGCATTGTGGGCGACGCTCATGCAGCAATGGACCCGGCGATATGTGCAAGTCGCAGACAGACCGTATGGCCCGACGAAGCGTGCGCGGATCCGTGCATATTTCGCGCACGGCGTGGAGAAGTTCGGGCTTGCGGCAGCGGTCGAAGTGCTCCCTGCGCTCTTGCACGCGTCGGTCCTCCTATTCTACATCGGACTCGTCGACTTTCTCTTCAACGTCAACCACACCATCGCCTACTGCCTGCTTTCGTTGGTTGCGCTCGGAGTCCTGATATACTTCTTGCTCACCATCATGCCCCTATTTTTCCACAACTCGCCATACCAAACGCCACTTTCGGCGCTCGTGTGGTTCGCGATCGAAGCCTCGCCTTTGATCAAGCTTTGGCTCCGCCGGAAAACCGACCACGTGAAGGACGCCATCCGCGATCGCAAGGCCAGGATCAAACATGGCATGCGCCTAGCGCTCGAGAAGACAGCCGTTGGCCTCACCTCGCACACCGACGCCCGCGCACTCCACTGGACGCTGATGTCCCTGGACGAAGATCACGAGCTGGAAGAATTCCTCGACGGGCTCCCGGGACTGTTTCACGGGTCGACGCGCCACCGATCGATGCCACTCAAGGGAGAATTGGAGCAATTGGTCGACCCAGTCGCCGACAAACTCTTCGCGACGTGCACAACCGGTCTCCTCCCGGACGGTGCCCGACGACAACGTCTCACGGCCTGCCTCAGGGCGATATGGTGCTTCTCGGGCACGATTGATCGGCATTTCCAGGCGATTTGGGATCAGTGGGCCCAAGTGACGAACGAGCCGTGGGGACTGCTCTCGATCGAGACATGGGCAATGGCGACGAACATGACGACGGATGTGAACCCTCTCACCGCACTCCGCGCGCATTGCATCCAGGCTCTGATGGCCATCATGCGAAGCTACGGCAGGTGGCAATGTCCGCCATCCGAGGCGTCCGCACTCCTCCAGCGCCAGCTGAGTGCCTCTGCAAGCGACATCGAGCGGTATCACAGGGGAGACCACCTGCAGCTCGCCGTGGCGGCCAACTTGCTGTCCAACGCGCTCCCTCTGTTACGCAAGCTGGACAAGCTGGAGACGGGCCCGGACATGTCGCTCAAGGTCGAGCTGAAGGCCATTTTGGACACGATATGCCGCGGGCTGGACGCATCGGATGTGCCAGACGACATACGGGCTCGGTTCGCTGATGGTGCCAAGGTCATGGAGGTGTTCTATATGCAAGAAGTGCCACGGGGCTCGCGTCGGCGTACCGCGTTTGACGTCAATGGGCCGTGGACGAAGATATATACTCCCGCCGAGACCGAGCATGGGGAATACTAGGGACAAGGACGTCGCGGGAGAATTGGAGATTGGCCTTGTATCTATAGACGTTGTACTTGTACTTGTACCGTAACTGTACGAGATGATTGCGGTGCAGTCAGGTGATAAGGCTATCTATATGCGTACGTCGAGTGCACCGCCTCTTCGTCCCTCTTCAATTACCAGACCCAACCCCCCATGCTCGTCGACGGTCCACACTTTCAAGCGACGGACGAGGGCGAGCTCGTCTTCCTCCTCTCCGACGGCGACACCAGCCGCCGCCCAACCGAACATGACATCCTAGAACCGGACGAGGAAGGCGAAAGCGGCACGCTCCGGCAGAATTACTATGTCCGCGTCCCGCTCGACGACCCCGACTCGCACCGCTGGCGCGCCGAGATCGCCAAGTACCTCGCGCCGCTCGTGCTAGGCAGTACGTCACAATAGCCCGCTCCTCCTCGACGCCCATATCCACATAGAGAACCCCCCACTCCCCCACCCCACCCCGGCTCACGGTACCATTTCTGAACCTTTCCTCTGCTCTCTTTGTCCATGTACGACGCGCATTGACCATCGATCGACCCATTGACGCGCCATCATGCCCTTCCCACACCACACAACACACAGCAACGATGGGCCGCCTGCCCTGGACGCTCGCAGACTTCCCACAAGGCTACATCCTCCTCCTGCACAAATCCCCACGGCGCGCCCAGCCCTCCTCCAAGCTCCGACGCGACTTTTACCTCTACGGTGAGCGCGCCCTTCCCTTCCCTCCTCTCCTTCCACTGCGCCTTCTTACACGGAACCCCAAGGCTCAACAGACGTCCCAAACTTCGCCTCACCCCTCGAATTCGTCAAGCACGCCGAGTGGCTGACGCGCGGCGCGCACCGCACGCTCGACGCGCACCGCGCGCCCCGCTGCGCATGCAAGTATGCGACTGCGACTGCACGAACCGCAAGCAGTCCGTGATTTCGGGCGAGCTGCGGCGCGTGCGGGCGCGCATCTTGGCTCGGGTTCGTGACGGGGACGGGGACGAGGGCGAGGACGAGGACGAAGACGAGGACGAGATTGATTCGTCCGCCGACGACGAAGCCGAGGCTGAGCCTGGCATCGTGCCGCCGCTTGATGCCGGTGCTGACCTTGATGCCGATGTCGATGCTGATGCCATTGACGTCGAGGCCACCATTGCCGTCTCTGCTACAGATCATGGTGACGATGCCAAGGACATTGAGAATTGAAAAGGCAGAGTGGATGGACGTCCAATGGCAACAAACCCCGGAAGCTGATTTTTCATAGCTACAAGCAAAGGATTCGCTCTCGATGTATCATATCAGTCAATGTTACAAATGCTATCTTATATACGTCGTGCTGTGTTGCAAAGGAGGGGAAAAGAATCGACAGGGTGTCCATCAGAAAAACAAAACAAAACAAAAAGCAACCTTAACATTATATATACTATGATCAACTTAGTAGTACAGGTATGCGACAAACTAGCCCGACGTGCTTGTGATGAGTAACTGTGAGACAGAGAGAGACGACAATGATAGAGAACAAAAAGAAAGGCAATCAACTAGAAAATAAAAAAAGACGCGACGACGAGGTTATAATAGCAACGCAGCCGCGAGAAAACAAAAGAGGGAGGTGGTGGGAATGAGTAGCAACACACCGAGACGGTAAGATGCGGTCAAGACATGTTGATATACAGTGCAATCCGCAAGAAGAGAGAGAACGTGGAGAATGCGTGTGACAGTGTGCGAGATGGTTGACGGAAAAAAGCAAAAAAAAAGAGACCAATGCAACAACAATCGACAATCAACAACGAAGGTAAGGGCATTTATTTGCCTACCAGCCCGCATAGTGAAAGTCGTCTGCCCACGTTCGATTCCTCGCCAACGCACGTCGTCTACGTTCGGCGATGCTGTTCTCGGTATCATCAGCAGGGCCTGGGTGTTGTTGTCGACGTTGTTGCTGTTGTTGTTGCTGCTGCTGTTGTGGTGGTAGTTGTTGCGACGGGCCAGCCTGTGCACTGTTATTGCCGTTCCCATTTACCGCTGTCGGGCGCGAGCCACCACCACCGCCACCGAGCAAGTTGCGCCGGCCGGCATTGCCAAGCAAGTTGGTCTTGCTCACCTGCCGTTCCCAGAGCAAGTTTCGTCGGAGGCTCTCGCTAAGTTCCGTTGCTAGCATCTGCCGTCGAGTCGTGCGTGGCGTTGTTGGCGGTGCAGGCGCCGGTAGGTTCCATGGGTGGTTGAGTGGGATAGGCGCGGTCGCTACCGTCGGTAGTATTGGTCGCCCCATGGCCGCCGGTTGTGTCTGGCCCTGATTGTCGGACGCTCGCCGGCGAGAAGGATTAGCAAGTGCAGCCAAGCGTTGCTGAGCCAGACTACGCGAGACCTGGATGGTATCGTCGGGATCATCGGGGCTGTCGCTGTCATCCTCGAGCTCCTCTTCTTGTGGACGACCCTTGGGTCGATATACGGCATGAGTGGATGAGGCGGCAGTGGCCATGGGAGCCTGCGCTGTGACTTGAGCGGCCAGGGGAACGGCAGCGGATGACTTGCCCGACGTCAGCGCAGATGGGATTGCTGATGAACGAGTGACGTCGTGGGTAGAAGACGTGACACGGTATGAGTTCCCTGAGGGGAGCACATTCGGGTCTGGGTTGAGTAGTTGGGAAAGGAGACCGGACTGGGTACGACCGAGGTTTGAATACGACCGCTTGGGCTGCTTGACGAACAAGTCGCGTTGGCGTTGTGCCTCAAGTGCTGCTTCGTGTAGCCTGATTTCTTCCGTGGTGGGAGGAGGTTTGCCCGTGCCCGTGCCCGTGCCCGCGCCTGTGCCAGTACCTGCAGCAGCATCGACGACCCCCTCGCTGGCCTCCTCCGATGCCCACGAGTCATCGTCCTCATCGTCAGTATCGGTAGTCTCGAATTCGGACGAGGAGTTGGATACGACGATCCCACGTCTCGGCGCAGCTGAGGTCATGGGATGGTGGGCATTCGGAGCCTTGGCGGTAGTAGTAGCGCCGTTCATGTGGCGAGTGTGAGCCCTTGCTGGGGGATGGGGCTCGAGGGGAGGACGTGGTGGTGGGCGGGAAGGCCCAGCAACTTTGGATGCCTTATCCGAGTTGGGGTGGAAGGGAGGACGAGACTTGGTCGGGTCCTTGCGGACCACCTGGGGGACGTGGCGACCCGAGTTGAGGCGTGCTAGGATTGGGCGAACGGGAGGATTCTTGGATCGACGACCGCGGCCAGTGAGATGGGAGGATGCCGAGGCAGTGCTGGTGCGTGTCTGATTGGAGGTGACGCTGCTTGGTTGCAACTCGCCAGTTTCGGAAGGCGATTTACCGGTGCTGATGGAACCGTTCGAGCCACGATCTGGACCATCACGCTCGGGAGAAGGAGACTGATCCTGTTGCAAGAAGAATCGTCGATCGGAAGGCTTGAGTGTCTCATCCACGGGGCGCGGGGGCAGTGGGGATGGATGTTGGGGTAGACAAGGATGAGAATCCGAGCGATGCGGGCGGCAGCTGGGGTAATAGAAAGGGGGCCTGGGAGTTGGGGAAGACGAGGAGGTGGTGCTGGGGCCGGGTTGGGAGAATTTGTGGCGTCCGGGGGATTATGCCGGGCCACAGCCGCGGACAGCCGAGAGGGTGGCGCGAGATGTTGACCGGTAGTTGGTAGGGGAGCGGGGGGCCAGCAGGCACCGGGGTGGCGGGAGGGGTTGGGTGAGGAGTCGGGTTGACGACTACGACGCGGGGGAAGAGGCCTCCAGAGGGGGGAGGGGTGGAAGGGTGGGGAAGGAGCATGTTCGGAATGGGTGCGACGAGCATCGCACCGGGATCCGCGGCGACGATGATGGGATCAAGTCTCGGGGGAAGGACTCGCGTTGGGGACTTGAGAGAATTGAGGTCAAGCTTGTCGAGGATCATATCGCATATGATCTTGCCCACGGGGGGATTCGGTTTTGGCCGGATGGTGACAAGGTGACAGGGAGGCGGGGGAGTAGAGGAAGGCGAGTCAGAGGGAGCAAGGTTTGCAACACCATTTGTGGGGGCAGTACGATCGGATGGGTGAGGCGGTGGTGGGAATGCGGGGCAAGACCCTGGAGAAAGGGGGGGAAAGGTGTGAATGTGTAAAAGAAATGGAAGGAAGAGGGAGGAAACTTACCAGGATGTGCGCCGCCGAGCTCTGAAACGGGAGTGAGGGGGCAGGAAACCAGACTTAAATGTGGGGAATGTGGGGAAACAGGAATGGGATGACTGGTTCTGCGAGCGGAACGCTCACGATACCAGAGTCTCCAGGAAATGTTTTCGAGGCGTCGACCATCTTGGAGGGACTCTTTACATTTAGTAAAGACTGATTTTGGGAGAAGAGTGAGCGAGAGGAGGGAAGGAGGGGGGGGGAACGTACTCAAGCCGAGGCTGGTGATTGCGTCTGCGCCGTCGAGATTGTTGAGGGCATCTGCGGCTAGAGAGAGGACAGGCGCTGGGAAGGCGGGAACCATGACATGGGGAGAGAGAGAAAGAGAAGGAAAGGAAAGGAAAGGAGACAAGACGGAATGACGACGGGCGGACCGATCACCGGATCCAATTTTCGGAGCGAGAAGAGCAGATGATCATGCTCACCGTCGCGCGTTTTCGCTGTCCACACGTGCATTCCCCACACAAAGCTCGAGTCGGCTAATGTCTCTTTCCCTCCATCCCGTGTCCATAAACGTGTCTCTCTTTCCGCCCACTCCCTTTGTATCCCCGGAGCGACCCGCGCCACGCTCCCTTCAACATCACTTCTCGTGATATCGCCGGTCTCACTTGCCGTCTTGCGCGCGCCCCGCGGCCATCTAAACTGGCAGGCGCTACGACCTCTCCGCACGATTTGTCCAACTTGCAACCGTCCCGCCGTGCCCACAATTGGTTTAGCGCAGGGCAACCGAATCCTCTCGTCTTGATGCCTGATGCGTGTGCATGTGCATGTGTATTATACGGGGTTTGGCAACGGCTCTAAGATACACGGCTTACACCAGGGCAATAAGATAAGCCTGTCCCAACGGCCGAGATGTATTTTATGGTCTCTCTCTCCCTCTCTCTCTCGCGATGCCCGCGCTCAACGCAGGCACTGCACCACTCTCTAAATTGGGTATCGTATCTCTGCCTCAGTCCTACCAAAAAAAGTCATTAGTTTGACGGCAATGAGAATAAACTCGACGAGATTGACGAACAAAACCACCAGTCCCGTCAGCGACGACGGTGCTAAGCATCACTTGCCATGAGCTGACAAGTCCCCTTGTCCAAGTGATATTTCAACCCATTTGGGTTTAAATACGACTGCCGCGCACACGTGTCAGTACAAATCAAGCCTCCATCACGAGTCGTGGCAGGCCAACCTTCAAACACCCAGGTTTCTAAAACCGAGCCCGGGTCAGCATCGTGCCCTCCACGAGACATTTTAAACTTTTCCGTACCGGACAATGATATAATTTTTCACGTTTTCGTGGCGTTGTCGTCATTTCATGCGACTGAAATCGGCCACGAGGACCCCGCCGTTCGATGCGCTTGGGTCCACAGGCAGACTCGCGCGGTGTTGTTAATAGAGAGGGGGAGAGCGCAATCGGCTCTTTTTGGGTCGCCAGTGAGACAGGCTCCGGTGAGGGTACACGAGCTAGAATGTCCTGCGGACTGGGCGGGCCCGCCAAACTCACAGGTGATGTTGCTGAATCCGACTCGCTATCCAGTGTGGGCGGACAGGGACTCGGCGTGCGTGGATATAGCCCCTCCGGGAGTGTACGTGGCTGGGGGAAACTGAGAACCTTGTGTGCAATGTCGTACGAGTCTATCGAAGGGTGGTAGGGTGGTACATCGGGGAGGATGGGCACCGACTCGACGTGTGTGGCCTCAAAGTGGGCAAGCAGCTCATGCAGGTCAGGGATGTTGAGCCCACAGCAGGTGTAATTGGAGCACTAGTCGGTGAGACGAATGAGCGGAAACCCAAGGGGGGGAGGAGGAGAGACAGCTCACGATTTCGCGCTCGAATGTGGGGTATAGGATCGAGTCGAACACGTCGAGGGGATCTGGCGAGTCGAGTGGAGAGGGGGCGTTCCACGAGTAGGGATCTGCGAGGGTGGAGAAGGCCAAACTGGGAGGGAAACAAGGGGGGGCGGGGGTCAGCTGCTGGAGGAGAGATAAGAGAGACGGCGCGTACTCGAACGAGTCCATCATGATCAGTCGGTCCTCGGGGGTAAAGGAGAGGGCGGGGAAGGAAGAAGAGAGGTTGTGACGGCGACCAGGACGGGTGATATACTGACACGAGTCGCACGTCGTTCGGGGAACTAGGCCAGAAGCGCGCTCTCGCACGCTGCTCTTTCAAAAGAAGCACCGCCAAGATCAGCGTTTGACAGGAACGGAACTAACTCAATCCGATCTCCGGCCGACGGCCCCCCCACCACCGGCCAACTCTGAATTTCATCCCCGTTCGACAGTGGCTATTCCCTTCCCGGACAGAACAGAATACAGCACAGAAAACGGCTCTGTTCTCACAGCAGTCCCTCCGGTGGATGGACAGAGCTGAAACACCTCCGCTTCGCATACGACGAGGTCCGTTGGTCGGAGCAGCGTAGATTGTGCCTGCCGGGCCGTATCGCCTACTCTAAGCTGGCGTCGGACTGAGCTGGGTTGTGTCGGCACCACACACACGAATGACACTTTTATTGATTCTTTCCACGTAAGAATTCAACCCATGCGCCCGAATCAGAATTTAATGCATAGATACTGATGCCGACAGAGTGGAGTAATTGGCGGGCATTCCAAGGGGCATTCCCTGAAACCCTACAAAACTGGATCGAGATTAGGCACCAATATATACCGTAATAAGCGCTTACCCAATTTGTCATTTATCATAAACGGATGCCCACCCATGACAACCATATGTCATGTCACCCTCTTCCCACTGCGCTGCGCATAAATTTACCTGACACACGCCACCCCTTCACGCTACATCCGGAGCCGTTTTCGTGGTCGTTGCCCCCCGCGCAGCTGCATTGCGAGTTGTCGATCGCCGGTAATGGAGGAGTCACCACTACTCCTAAGTTACTCTTGTGGAAGGTAAACGCAAACCGGAGCCCGGTCTCTGCCCCCGGACCCCCCGCGATCGCCCCTAATAAAAGGGGGAGCGGGATTTGCGGGAAAGGATGAACCGGGCATACTGTCCTGCGGTGGTTGAGGCCGTTTGTGAGGCCGTTTGAGACTAGCTTTCAGTTCAGGTGGATAATCTATCGCTTGCCATAACTTGACAGGACAGCCCTATGGCCATCAGACCAAAGTGGGGGATAGTTCACCGGTTCACCCATCACCCATCCGCGCTCGGGTACACACCCACTTTACGGGAGCAGCTTTCTCCCTCGAGGACCTCTTGTTGTGCCCAAGTTAGCACTCCACAATCTCGTCGACGGACTTGGACGCGGACTTGTGAACGCCGTGGAATGGAGATGTCAGTCAAATATGGCAACTTAGTTGTTGCAGGGTTGCAGACATCAGATCCCATCATCAGACGCATCTGCGCCCGGCCCCACTTTCTCCTCGGGTAATTTCAAATTTGAGACCCTTTGTGTGGGGGGTTGTTGTTCAACCTTCCTCGAATGGCGATCCTCTTCACCCATTTTGTCATTTGTCATTAATCCAAAGGTTACCGTACTGTAGCAGGATGTTGGCGTGGAGAAACGCCGTGTTTATTAGACATCACTTCTAGGCCACGGGGACTCGGAGCTGCCCGGCAATGGCTGGCGATGATGGACGTACGACGCATCGCTTCTCCTTATAAGGATAGCAGCATTTATCTCGACATTCACCTCGAGGTGAGCCATTTGGCGCGCAACACGGATGCACCGGCAAAGTGCAAGTTATAACCCTCTGCAACCATTCCTTCCAGATCCAGATAACAAGACATAAAGACATCTGCTGACCCTGATCGCCACGAACCACCCGAGCGTCCAGGGTTGATATATCGATATCGATGCGATAAAAATGCGGACCACGGCCCTCGTGAATGGGCATTTGCCGATCGGCCACTGCCCTGATCGACACCAGCTAGAAAAGGTGGGGCGCACGGACCGCACCGCAGCCCCACATGCACACACGCATCCAGAGTACGCTGTACAGTACAGCGTTGTTCCGCAGCGCTGCAGGGCAGAGGGCACACGAAACCCCCCAAACAGTATGGAGGGTGGGTATCGTCCGACAGTGTCCCATGAAACGAGATGATCTGTCGTGCTCGGTCGGCAACACTTTGTTTCGCGTCTCCTGACCCCAAGATTGGACCACGAGGGTGGGTCTTGGGACCCGTGTAGAAGAGCACTTGATTGACATGGGAAAGGGTCACGGGAGTTCGCGTTGGCTCCATCTCATTGGAGGGGCCTGTTACCACACCATTTCTCAAGCAAGGATGATGCAGGTCAGAAGAATGGAATGGCGTCGTGGCACAATGCTCGCCGCGGCCGCGCGGTGACACCAAACATTCCCGTGCGTGAAATAGCAACTTGTCGTCGGTCCATGGTCGCGACCGCGGACAACAATATACTGTACCGGGCGAAGGTCGAAGCTGTCGGAGATCTCGGGGATCTATTCAGGCACGCAGGTCTCCCTCGTACGTGGCGAACCCCCCAGACCTGAGGCTGAACGCGGCTTGGTCTAGGGTGTGTGTCAAAAATGGCGCGTATAAACACGCGATGGATATACTGTAGATCCATCGTTACCTCATCACCCACAGCAACATGGTCCGTGGCTGTTGGCGAGTTTATACTGTCGCAGGTGCTACGTTGGGGAGGGAGGCGCCTGGACAGAAAAGCGCGAAGAAGAACGACGTTCTGTTGGTTAAAGATGATGTGATGGCACGTGGCCCGTTCGGGAGACTGCTCGCGCCATAACAGAAATTAATGAGCCCCCGAATGACAATTATTACTTTTCGCCAAATGGTAAGATTACGCTTTGATACGGCGGGGTCGGGGTGGAGGAGAGTAGGAGATTTCCCATCTGGCATCTGGAATAGGAATGGAAACAAACCCTGACTCGTGCTGCTGCGGTGCTGCCAGCGGTGACGTACATGCCTTGCATCGCAGCTTGGATGTCTCCTTCGCTCCTTCGATTGTAATGCGACAGGGGGAACAGATGACCAGTCAGCAGAGACTTTCGGGCTCCCATTCGGTTGTGGTGAACCAGGGTGTTCATCAACGCTCCTCGAGTATGTATCAGTATGGCTGTGTGTTATGTTCCATCCATCACTTTATCTCCCCTTTGCACCCCTGGCCATCACCACACGCATAGAGTTCGAGCGCCCACCAACTGTTGGCAGCTAAAACATATCAGCCAAATTACTAAGTTACTACCCCTGGGGTTGCTACGTGCCAACTAACGGGGATGTTATGGTTCAGCCGTAACCGTAAAGATCTCATGGCTCAGAATGAACCAATCGTTATGTGATATCGCACAAAGGTGAAAGAAAGATCATTTTGGGGGCTTTGGTACTGCTTCCTTTGGTGACAATGGCAAAGAGAGACAGTCCTGGGAGAGCACAGCGCCAGCGGAACAGATTGGATACCGAGTTGCGCCCGAGCTAGAAATCGTTCCCACGTCAGAGCCTTCTTCCATCACCGCGCGCCTGATTCGTGGTTATGTGGTCCCACATCCACGTTCGGAAAGAGGGATCAACAACAAACAGCCTTCAGGTGTCAGGTCTCCCGGGCAAGCCGACCCATCTGATGATACTGATTCATAGCAATTTAAAAAAGAGCCAGCCACACACACGAAAAACATATCAATCAGTGCACGTTCCCCACCTTCGCCGAGTATCAGATCAGGGAACAAGGGACAAATAGTGAGCTTAGCGGAGACTAAAGCACAGCGCACTAACGCCGAAATTGATTAGTTAGCACTATTTCATCATGACTGCATTAGGTCACCGCCCCAGCACGAGCGCGACTGCTCGAGTCACGCTTTGTAGAGGGGACGTTTAGATACATACGAGAGAGAGGCCACCCGCACACTCAAAGTGAAGTGCCATGTCTAGAAACCGGATGCGTCACTCATGAAGTGTATGGAGTGTGCGGGTTCAGGGGCCCACTCTTGAGTTCTGGCACCGCAAGGGGCGGCTGTCATGTAGGGCGAAGGGCACAAGTCGTTGGGGGCGGGGATGCCATGACAGGTGAAGGTGAGAATGGGGAGAGCGTGCCTTGGCATCGTCACGTCAGCCAGTCCGGTGGCAAACGCAACACAACCGGCAGTCGAGCCACCTGTGTTTCCGTCAGATGATTCAGGAGCAAAAAGCAAACGATTGACCCCACCTCAGCTGGGCAGTTCTGAGCTATCATCGCCCTTCCTCTCCCTCGCCTTCGCCTTCGCCCTCGCCGGACCCCTCCTCTTCTTCCTCTTCCTCTTCGAGCGCAGCTTCAGCTTCGGCCTGCAGATGTGCCGCAGAAGCGGCGCTCGCGATCGCCCGTTCAAGCATCTGCGCTTGTTCAGGCGAAAGACCATACAGCGACGGCCCGAGGGCAGCAGCAGCCGCGTGCGCCAAAGGTACCCCATCCGATCCGGCCCCAGCGGCAGGAGCGGGAGAAGACAGGCCAGGGGGGCCAGCCAAACCGAGCGCCCCGTCGGGCGCTATCTGCGCCTGTGCCCGCGCCAGGGCACGAGCGAGCGTGGCCTGGCTGCTGCCCGCAGCGTCTACAGCAGGCGCGTCCCCCCCGTCCTCGAGTGGCGCAGCAGCCGCCACGCAGCTCCCCAGTGCGCGGGCCACACAAGCGTGCAGCACCGGGTGCAGCCGCGCCACCGCCTCGTGCGCAGCGACGAGCACGGGCCGGGGCAGCTCGCCCTCCTCGGGGATGCCCAGGGCGCCGGCGGCCACCGCGTCGGAAGCGGACGCGCCGTGCCACATACGTGTGCGGCGCATCTCGTCCTCCGCACCGGCAGCCGCGGTGCGCGGCGGCACGTCTATCTGCGCCACGTCCGCGGTCGCGCACGCGCTGTGGCGCGCGACGGCGGCATGGCGGTGGCGCGTGAGTGCGTCGCGGCGGGAGAAGGCTTTGGCGCAGCCGGTGCACTGCCAGGCCCTGTCTTCGTGGAGGCGCGCGTGGCGCTTCAGGTCGTGGTTGCGCGCAAAGGCGGCGGGGCAGCGGGTGCAGCGGAAGGGGCGCTCGGCAGCGTGGACGCGGGTGTGCGCGCGCAGGCTGTACAGGCGCGCAAACGTCTTGCCGCAGGCCGGGAAGGTGCATGGGTGCACGGACGTCCCGGGATGCCCCCACGCGGTGGGGCCAGGGCCGCCGCCGATAGGGATGCCGGAGAGTACGCCGAGGGCTTGGATGAGGCCGCCGAGCTCTTGTAGGGCGTTGCGAGCGGGACCTGCGGCGGTCATTGCGAATAGGAAGACCTGGTGCAATGGAAATTGGATAGAGGCGATTAAGGGTGGCGGCGGTGGGCCCGTGGGCGGGGCGGCAGGACCAGTCAGCGCAGACATGATCGCGCGGCTGGCAGCGTCCAGTTGCGTGTGTAATGCATAGGGCATGGGTGGCGGCGGAACAGCAGGTACGGGAGGGGGAAAATGGCGCTTGGGAGGCGGTGCACCATCCGGGATGCCGTCCTGTTCATCACGTTGACGCTTTCCGCGTACTAGTTGAATGGAAGACTCCTCTGAATGGCGGAGAGAAGAGAAGAGGGTATCCGAACGCGCAAGGGAGACCAACAGGTGACTGAGAGGCTTGGCGACTTCTTTCGGGATGGCATTGGCTGAGACGGCGCCGTTGAAAGCATCGAGGATGGAGACGCCAGCCATGCCCGGGACGAGCGTGGTGGAGAGGGTCGAGTGTGCGAGCGAGTCGTTTCCAACATCTTTGAGGATGATTCGGATGGTCCTGAGAGCCTCTTGCACCTTCCTATCGGGCGTGGAACCACCACAGGATAAAGTAGCTGCCTCCGCAGGGGTACTGGAAGAGATCGGGGCACCTGATGTAGCGGCAGCAGCAACCTCCGCCTGGGCTTTGCTTATTTCTGCCCAGAGCTGGTCATTCAACCGACGGGCAATCTCCTCCGCCTCTGCATCAGCGTCTTCGTCATCTTCTTCATCCTCTGCAAGATCCCCGTCGTCCGAGCCACGCCCCCAGCGTCCATCAGTCTCAGTGTGCTCGGCGGCCGTTTCCGTAGAAGTAGAGAGTGCTTGGTTCTGTCTGTTGTCCGTCGACATCGCGAGCGAGGAGACAAAGACGACGGATGTCCGGCCCGGGCTCCGTTGCGACACCAAATCAATTGAAATTCCAACGAACGCTATGGACCAGTTATGGACCAACAAAAGATCGCATATCCGTACCAGAACACGAACACTAGGTGGAAAAGTATTCCCAAGACTTGCATATAGATTCCTCACGTCTACCCTCTAGTCCGTATATGTGGGGGAGGGGTCTTTCATGCAGACCCGCTGGCCACATCACCCGAAGCTACATTGACCAGCGCCGCGGGCGATCCCCGCCGCCGCCCAATTCCCATACCGACGCGCACAAGTGTTTCCAGTGACGCACGTCCGTTAATCAACAAGTCTTCGTCCCACTCGACGACATTCTTCTCGAACAAACATACGATCGTCGAGCCACCTGTCACATAACAAAGCTTGAATGGGTGTCTCCATGCAAGAAACGCACGTGGACGCACCGAACGCAAAGTAACCAAGCTCCTGTCCGCGTTTGACAAAATCGCCCTCCGAAACTGTGGTCTGGATACTACCAACCATCATCGCACCGATACAAACTGCCATGACGCGCCCAAACTGCGGGCTGTCAATTGGTACGATCTTGCGCGCGTTCTCGCCATAAACATCCAGCGTCGTTCGGATCGCTTGTGGCTAGACACCCAACGCACGAGAGGACGAATGATGAAGAAACGGACACCCCTCGAGCAGGAGGTTACTTACGTTGACGGTGTAATATTCGCCAGAGATATATGTCATCGGCCCGACGGTGCCATCAACAGGCGAGTGGAACCGATGATAGTCTTGTGGTGCGAGGCGGAAGATGACGAGCGCGCCACCCATGTAGCGTTCCGCTTGGTCCTTGTATGCATCTCCGAGGAGCCGCGCAACAGTAAATTCGCGACCCTTAATCCACAGTCTCGTAGCTTCACTGGTCGTCTCGAACGCCATGAGCCGGCAATCTCCTCCGCTGACGAGACGGTTCGCATCGTCGGGGGTCTCGATCGGTCGCGCGGAGGGTTTCAATTTCCTGATGAAAGGAGGGAAGGACAGTCAGGACATCGAAGTATGGATGTGAATCGTGGCATACCGATAGAAGAATTCGTTGAAGGTTTCTACAGTGGGTTGTCACTAAGCGCCTAATAGGAACTAGAAAGGCAAATGACCCACTGAAGGAGGGAAGAGGGTCCAATATCTCTTCGACATTGAGGTTATGGAACTGTATGAACGCTGGAATGTCACGGGCTGACTCGGGTGAGTCATACTTGATTCCCTGTTTCACAGACATGGATTTAAGAAGCCCGCGGGCTACAGCAATAGGAGTCGTTTGTGTATGAGAGGGGGAGATATCTTTATTGCGATATTATGTACGCACCTCGTGCGCCCTCCAGCCTCGAGCGGGCGCCCTGATCATCGAAAACGTGTCTCAATGTGATGTGGAACCACAGGGTAGAGCGTCACTCGCCTTGTACAGGAGGCGAATGCCTAGCCGAACATACACCTGCATCTTCTCTTCCTCTAGCTGACCCGTCATTCGATTTTGCACAATGATGTTTGCCGAATTCTACAGCGCCGCTAAGCAGGCAGAGATGGAAAAGAGAGACATGTCACGCACCGCGCCAATCTTATAGTTTCCCGCTGACACCTTGGACAGCACGTGTGTGTACCACTTGCGCTGCGCCTGCACTGGTGTCACAAAATTACTGACCATGAAGCGATCGACGCGTGCCCAGTCTTGGCTTGCGCAAACCGCGAGGTGTGTCACGATATCGCGCTCCGCCTTAGAGTTCAGGCGGGGCCGGTGGCACAATGGACAGTTCTTGACGTTGATCACACGCTCGAACGCTTCATCGCTGCTTCCCGAACCATTTCCGCTCGTACTTGCACCAGACTCCGTGTTCTCAGTGTCCGACGCGGCCGAGGACGATGACGAGGCCTGACGCGCAGTCAACTGACGTTGCCCTGCCGCCTCGCCTCTGCCTTGCGCGTGGTCGGCCACGCGCGTCTGCATCGGTTCCGTTTGGTGGGCGGACCGAGGTCCTGGGTGCCGAGGCAATGCAGGCGATGCCTCACCGATATTGAATGAGGGGCCGGAAAAGTCCAACGAGTCAAGGCGCAACGGCGGCGTATGTGTGCCAGGCGCGTGTAGGTTCGGCGTGTGTGATGTGCTGGTATCCGTACCCGTTCCAAGTTCACGTTCGCGGGCCTCGTTGTCCGACGTGCTGATGCGTTTCTTCTCTGAATTAGGTCGGCAAATCTCGGTTTCAAGGCACTGGATCGCCTCGGGGAACGTCAGCTCGTCCATCCGAGGATTCTTACCCCAGCTGGTGAAGAACGAGTCGACTGTCTCAGTGGACAGCGTTGAGCCAAGCGAGTCGAGCATTGATGTCAGCTCAATATGCGAGAGCGTGCGTGTGTCATCCGCGTCATACTGAATGAGTAATTGGGACCAAAGACGTTGCCGTAGCGCGTCATACGGCTGGTACTTCGCACTGCATAAGATCACTAAGCGCAGCTCTCACAATTAGGTGCTACAGCGCTCACCGGAGTGTGATTATTGGGGAATGCTTCGACTCCCACGGCATCTCCTTGGCTGTAGCCAGCGGCAGTTTGAACTCCTGGAAAGTGCGCGTGCCGTCTTCGTCTTCGGGATAGAGCCCAGTGTTGGGGTCCCGGTTTGGAACATTTTCGGCCAGCTCGGCGATCTCAATCGCAGCATCGCCGACATGATCGTTGGACGAGAGCTTGTCCCAATCGAGAACAGTGAATTGCACACGGAACGATCGCTCGTACTTGCGCACGTGGAAGAGCAACTTCTCGTCCCACACTGGGTTTAGGGAATGCCGGATGATGCGCGTCCGGAAGACTTTCTTGCCGAATGAAACGACCACGAAAGGATCCATATCCCATCCAGTACGCGTCACTTGCAATCTGATCAGCGACCAAGCGGCGAGGGTGAGAACTCGAGCAACTCACTGTTTCGTAGCCGGGGGAGATCTGTTGCACCATGGATCTCGAGCATGACTATGCCCATAATGTCATTGTCCGCCTCAAGCTCAAACGCCTCATTCTTCTGCCCACTCCATGGGCCAGGTATTTTCTTCCTTTTTCCTCCGGTCGCAGGTGTACCGCTGGATTGACGTGAGCTGGGCTGGGAGGGCGTACTCGCTGCCGTGTCAGGAGGGGTGGTGGTAGGTTGTGGGGACCGCCGTGTAAGGATCTTGGGGATTGATGGTAGGAAGTATCTCGTGGACTGAGGCAGAGACGCGGCAGTAGGTGAAGGGGTTGGGGTCAAATCGGGTGATGCGGAGCGAGGTTCTGTTGCAAAGACGTTGGAATCACCTATAGTGGAGGGCTTTGACTCTGTCTCGTCTTCGTTGTCCGAAGCCTCGCATTCTTGACCATCCGCTTCGTCAGAACTGAGACCATCATCTTCATACTCTGGCCCGGTCTGGTGAGAGCGGATTGTGCCAATGCCTTGGGTCTATGACATACCATGGGTTAGAAGATGACACCCAGATGGGGGCGGGTACGTACTGGGGGAGCAGAGACGAGACTCGGGCGAGAGCGCTTGACAAGTGAGTTGTAAATCTCCTCGAAATTGGGCTGAGTCGTGGAGTTGGGAGGTCGGGTGAAGCCAACTTTGATGTGCATGGTACCAGTCGCATGAGTCGTCACGCGTGAGGATATGAGGTTGACAGAGAAAGGCTAAGGAAAGAAGGTTATTTCGCTGGTCGGGCAACATCATGCGACGCACCTGATTATCGGGATCATCAAAAGCGAAGGCACTTCCTTTAAACCATCCGTCCAAGGACAATGCAAATTCGCCCATATACTCCTTCCGGAGCATGTCCTTATCCCAGATGACGAATTCAAGTGCGCCGAGTTTGTCCGATAGGGAGAGGTAAATGGGAAAGTCGAATGTCGCATCCTTTGCAGTAAAGACGGGGCTGAGGGTGCGCTTGCAGACGGGGGTCTGGAATCGTGTACCCAGAACGGATACGCTCACGAAGCTAGAAATAATGTGGGAAGCGACTGAATGTCAGTACGAGGATCCGCGGGAATAGAGAGGGTTACGCGGGGCGCACGGATCACTGAAGCCATTGCGGTCCTTTGCCACCAAGTCTTGGCATGAGAGAACCTGCACGCGAAGGCCGACGACTGGGGCTTCGCCTGGGCTAGGTAAGAAGGAGTTTCTTCCAGTACCACGACCGGCGGAGACGCGGATGGGAAGTCGCGCAGCCGAGCGAAGGGCACGACGAATCTTGAGGCCTTTCTTTGATGCGACCATTAGTTATTAGTTAGCGAGTAATTCTCTGGACGTGGGTATTTATAATGAGGGAAGTAGTGTTTTGGTGATATGACGATGAGGGTGCGGTGAGTGGGGGAGAGAGGGAAAGGAAGTGAGTGAGTTTTGTGGGCTACGGCTCTCCTATTCTTGTCAGCGCGCATACATGCGCCCTTGACCGTCTATCCCCATGCGTCATTCATCCCATCCATTCATCATCCAGTTCCAGTCTGTGTAATCTATTCCCTCTTCGCTTCCATCACAAAGCTATTTCGAGCCACGATCACTGCACCGCAGCCATTGCCCCACTGATTCCGGTCTCGTCTCAACTATCCGTCCACGTACTTACCATCACGTCACCGTGACTTTAGCCGCTGTCATGTCGCACTGTATCATCGCTCACGACGCCCAAAACTGTATCCATTGTCTCATTGTCAACTGCAACTGGTGGAACTCCTCGTGCATGCCTGTAACCTTGATTACAGCACCAGCGGGAGATCACGCCGCCCACACGACATCTATCAGTATGGTGACGTGCTGGGTACATCGGCGACGTGTCGTCCTCGTCCATAAATGTCGCTGCGTCTCATGTTCAGGAAGACGAGAAGCGGTTCACCGGCAGTGAGGGAGCCAATGTTGATAGATCCATGGGGTCGTTGGCAAGCGGGACCTTTGAATTTGATCGAAGGCTGATAATGGTTGCCGAGTCAGACGCATTTCCAGTTTCCAGGTTTGATTACGGAGAGGGTGCAGCTCTTGTCCGTCGAGGTGAGCAGTGATGGCAGGGTCTGATCTGGCCGATGACCGAAGTCGCGGATGCAGTGATACCCTTGGCTGTGCGATTAGGGAGCATGCCTATGTTTGGTAACGGTGTGCGATGCGAGACCCGGGGATCATGATCATGATCCTGTAACTTTACTGTTGGCAGGGAGCAAGGATGTCGAACATCAACGTTGCATCAACATTCAACGTTTCTTGCATTTCGAGGGCCATGCACTGCTCTAAATGGTCGATCTGACACATCGGTTCGCAGAGTACGGAGTATATGAGGACATCTTCTGAGAGCATCTTCTCCACCTTTTTCACTACTGTGGGATCTTTATCTTGAACCGCTCTGTCACCGTGCGCAAGACCCCCATCATCTCTGTCTGGATGAATCTAGTGTTGGAACCTGCCTTGCTTCTCCTGTCCCTCGAACACTCGCGCTCGACCCCAGTCCTTCTTCATCTTCCGACGCCACCCGATCGTAGCCTTCCTTCATGTAGGTCGCAATTTGCAAATACGTTACATGCATTGACATTTTCCACAAATATCAGCGTCTTCCCTGCGCGGGGCACGGGCCACCACTAGCATACAACACATGTTGGACACATACACCTACGCCGACAAACGGTAAAACTCCATCTCCCTCCTTCTCCGAAATTCTTCTCTCGTTTCGTTCGGTACGCGGATCGACCATTCTTTGAAATGAAAACGAAACTGGTGGGGAGCTGGATTGGCGATCTGGTTCAGTCTCGCATCCGGAACGGGCACGACCTCGAACAAGGCCCGTTGGATCTGCGTGTATACGACCATCTCGCTGAACCGCCACCGGTGTAGATGCGGTGGATTTGGTATACCTGGCATCCATTTATGCCTGGAAAAGAGCACGTAAGGTGTGTGGACGCCCCAGCGGTTTGCAATGGTCCTGTCTCTGTTTTCCTGGTTCCGTCCCGTCTGTTCTGCTGACCAGTTTTGGTTATCCATTTGCGGAAGGAATGAGCTGTCCTCCGGGACCCATATCTTAACGACATGCCTGAGTTGCGTCTTGCATAGATATACGATGGCGTACCTTATTGATTTTTGCCCACGCATCATAGTCCTTCACCCAAACCTCGCACACGTATGCTTCGTGTCCATCTGACCTAGCCCAATCACGAAAGAATTTGGCTCTAAAATAGAGATTAAATACGTGGGTCTGGTTAAATCTTAGCAACTTACAGTGCCACTGAAGGCGCGACATACAGGGCATAGCCCCAACGATAAGGAATCTTAGTATCGACAGTGCCCTCCCGCTTCCGAACGAGGTCGATCCACTGGGTGGGTAGCCCGCTGTAGCCTATAATCCTACGTTTGGGCTGGATTCCCGAGGGGATCGTGATTCTCTTGGCACGCCGCCAAGTTTCGATGCCTCGCTGATAGGCGTTCCATGTCAAGCCTCCTCGGTTGCGGAGGAATTCAAATGCCACGCCTCGCGAGGGGTAAATACGAATGCGAAGTCAAAGAAGATAGTTGCCAACGCACCTAGCTCTACCTTGACACTGTTGTTCAATGCCTCGTCGTCATATAGGAGCTACCGGTGTTGGCGTTATTTCGTAAACATACCAACGAGATAAGTGAACGCACCATATCCGAGTAGTCGCTCCCGGACCATTTCTGAATCCTTCTGAAGTGATTCACCTTAGGTTCTGGCCATGATACGCATTCTCAGCATGCTGGATGGCAGATAGACTACGAAGGCGGCTGGGCTCACCGTTCACAACCTCGTCATATTTAACCAGGTGGATGATCGACCATTCCTTCTCGTTTTTCGGGTTGGTAGTGTTGAAATAATACAACGACCTGTCGCACCTATAGCAGTTTGAGTGGCGCCTGGCAGAAAGCCCATCGGTTCGTCGGCCGCAACAGGACTTACATGGCCTTGCTGGTATTGCGCGAAACAATCGCGAGCTGTGCGCCGTTTTTCAGAATGTCATGGACCACGCTCGAGACGTCATTATAGACACGGATCCAGTTTTCATGATTCCTAAAGACGACGGTTTAGCATGCAGTTTTCCTTGTGGCGCGGTTCGGTTGGGGCGAAATTTGGAGCACTGACGACTTATCCCGAAGCAACCGTTGATCCACACGCTCGATGTTTTCCTCAACTGGCGAAACGGCTCCTCGCCCCTTCCCCCACCTCCCATGATCGAGAAATTGTTGCCAGATTGTCCAGCTAGTAATAAGATATGTCAAGGCGTGTGAGGATGTGGTTGATTTCATCGACTGACTCTGTGTCCAAAGCAACAACTTTCGGATATGACATGTCGGGGACGTCTAGGAGGACGTCTAGAAGTCAAGAGAACGATACGATACCCGAGGGGATAAAATACAGCCTGCGGATGGTGCTGGCAACGCCCAAGGGAAAGGGACGAGATGGCCACATTGGGTCGCAGGAAATGGGGTTGCTTCTAGCCCACCGCACGCAGCGGCGGGCGGGTGTGCCTAGTCACGTATTAGTCGTCAGATGCACCCAGGCCGTAAGTTGCAACTGTTTTCTGGAGAGCGCAAATTGAGATCCACCTGGGCGTATCGCGATATCGCCCCGCACACGGGGGCCCTTCAAGACGATCTGGCATATCACAATCGATGGCCAAGGTGATGCCACACGCAACACGAACTCAGAATGCTTCTAATTTTCCGATGGGGAGATTGAGCGGCGGTGTTCCTGTCTCCCTCCCCCTCCGAATCAAGGAAGTCGTGCCGGGATCGATCACTGCAAGAGTTCCGTTCCTAGAAAGCGCACGTGGGTGGCCTCGACGCTTCTGAGCAGACCAGAACCTGGACATTACGGCCTTTAAAAACAAGTCAAGAGAACAAACGGGATTGATGCCCTGGGTCATTTGTCACAGCGGCGGAAGAGGAGGAGCATTACACTACAGTAGTAGCATGGCTGGGTCTCAGGCTAAGTCAACATCTGCATCGAGCCGCCACCGTCATCGGCGCGCCACTCAACCTTATCCCTCCTCCCCAATATTTTCCCGGATCACGCAAAGGAAGCAGTCCCAAAAGGCTCATCGAGGTGCCTCAACGCGCTGGCAAGATCCCGCTTCCCCGCTTCCAGACATCACTTCCGTAAGAGTCGAGGGTGAAAGAAACGAGATAAAGATAAATGTAATGAATCAAGCTCCGAGATATTGAACGGAAATGGCGGGAGTTCAGCAAGTCCATTATCCCAAGCAGGTGACAGACAAGGGAACTGTGACATGACGGTACATGAAAACGATGCGATAAAGGCAGAATGCGGGCGACAACACGATCGGAATACCGATGAAAAATATACGAACTAGTCACTTGACTTCACCTTCGCCAAAAGCAGCTTCAGAGGACGTATGCTCGTTATCCAGTGCCGCGCGGGCCTACAAGACGCGTAGTCTCGCCATCGCCGGAAATCAGCCATTTCATCAACTCGATGTATCCACCGTGTCATTCCGGCTCATGGTCTCAAGCGGGAGCCGACGGAGGACAGACGACATCCGCCGTAGAATCATCTCCAAGCCACGCGAGCGATAGCCGCGCTCTCGAGCCCGACGCTCGAGGTTCTCCACGCGCGTATAAAGCGTCGCAAATGCGTCCTGCAGTTCCCGCGCCGCACCCGCCGGGCTGAACTTGTTCGCAAACCCCAACGTCGTGTACAGCAGGTGGTACTGCAGCGCGGCGCGCTCCAACTGCGTCGACACGTGCACCCCCACAGGCAGCAGCTCTGCAGCGTCGCGCTCACGCAGGTCCTCGAGCGTATGCTGCAGAAGGTGTATAAGGCTCGCGAGCAGCACGCTATCCGCGCGGCGCATCCACGCCTGCACAACGCCCTCAGGCACGTCGAGGTGTTGCGCCAGCGCGCCAGTACCGCCGCCGGGCAGCCCAGGCGTGGCCGCGAAACCATGCCGCCATACCGCGACGAGCACGGCGGCCACACAGTGTCCGGAAAATGCGAGGTTGCGGTTGGTGGTGTCCTGGGCCATCGACACGGCCGCAGCCCATGCTTCAGAAGATGCGAAGAGTGGGTCACTTGCGAAGAGGACAGGCTCGAGAGTGGCCGCGCGAAGGTGTCGCGTGACGGCGCCCGGAAGGCAGTAGAGCGCTTCGAGGGAGACGACGCGGCGCTTGCGCTCCACCTCGGACGTTGGAGGCACCTCAGGCGCGGTGCCGCGCGGGCAGAGGAGGTCAAGGATGCGTGCTTCGAGTGGCGAATCGAGTCCTTCATGGTGCACCAAGTGCTCAAGTGCCACATCAGGCGGTTGTACGACGGTCGATCGATAGTATCCTGGTATGGCGGTCACGAACTGCTCAAGTTCATCGTCCTCGTCGAGTGCGTCGAGGGCCCAGGACAACGCACGCGAATCCATTTCGGTGGGCTGCTTCAACGCAATTGCCTGGTGACTACGTGAGAGGCCTTGGGCGAGATGTCTAGAATTTTCGTCTCGTTTGAAGATAAGCCACCCATAAAGTTTCCAGATGACCATCCCTGTGTGCTCGTAAACAAATCTGACAACACGCCGCGTCAAGTCGAGGG
Organism: Russula brevipes; assembly: GCA_022496215.1. Taxonomy (NCBI): domain Eukaryota; kingdom Fungi; phylum Basidiomycota; class Agaricomycetes; order Russulales; family Russulaceae; genus Russula; species Russula brevipes. Next base: position 127,971 of record WTXF01000064.1, on the reverse strand, counting down.
TGATGAGTAGCATCGTTTGTTGGGACACCCAGAGAAGGTTCGTGAGTGGGGTCCGGTATGGTGAATTCGGATATATAAGGGGAAGTACGGTGCATAAGAAGTACGCTGATGCGAGGACCGCGACGGCAGAAAGGAGGGAAAATGCGATGGTATGGTTGATATTGATCAAAAAGTCGACCAGGCCAGCGAAGAAGAGAAACACAGAAGCGTGGAGAAGAGCCGGAAGGGCCTCGACAGCATGTGGAAGACCGAACCGTTCCACACCTTCGGCGAAGAAGGCTCGTATGCGGGCACGCTTGTAAGGAGCGTACAAACGTCGAGATATTTGGAGATACCGGCGCACCCATTGTTGCATGAGCGTCGCCAGAAGCGCACAAGTCAAACTCAGCACAAGGCTAAGGAACCACAATGTGTTCACGCGTATGGCCGAGGCTGATGGCCGAAAAGCCTGACCTGGCAGACCGGACGGGATGGATATGGGTGTGCCATTGGAGAGGGCGGCGAGCTGTTGTGAGATTTGTGCCAGTAGGAGAACTGTCGTGTCACTCGAGCTCGGCTGCAACTGCTTGTAACTCTCGACGATGAATGCCGCCACCGTCGCAGAGAAAAGACCTGTCTGATATGTGATACCGAGGTAAATTGCACAAGTCGGTGTGAGCTCAAAGGAACGGCCTGACGTACAAAGACCAGAATCCCCTCAGTGTCTCCTTTCCAACTCTCTGATTGTTCCTTATCATACTTGTCCGCGTGGGCTAGGTAGACCGAGAACAATCCATCAGACGGGTCACCGTAGTTTCCTTGGGTGACGTATGGGTGTGCAAAAGCCGTGGGAGCCTCTGTCTCTGGGATGGGATGGGGAGGCAGTGGGGATGGGAGACGGGAGGGAGGTGATTGGGGCTGACCAGGCTGGAGACCAGGGTCGTAGGAAGAGTAGGTCGGCAAACGTGAACTTGGACCTGATGGCTGGCTGTTGGTTATATCGTCGAACAAGTCTCCTTGGGTAGGCCGAGAAGGGGCTGTATGTGAATACAGTTACAGTTGATATGATTAGCCGAGGCAGTGTATAATGTAGTATGGACAACCTGGTGGACTTGAATGAGACGCGTACGATCCCAACTCAATATCTGGGCTGTGTGTCCGGGGAGGGTCTGTGGTCATATTGGCCAGGGGCACTGATATATACAATCGACGGGGTCGTGTGGGTGTAGGAATGGAGGTATGAATAGGGCACAGGCACGTTCGTCCAACGACATCCCTCAGGCTCTGCGACGTGCTCTGCAACGTCCACATTCTCTCTACCACACGAACACCGCTATGGAAAGAACGCAGCGTGCCGCTCATTGTCATTCAACAAAATAAATATCATCATTGAGATTTGCCGAATAACGTCGGAACGAATATTGGGGCCACAACGTCATGACGAGTCGCTCTCTAGAACCAGTGGATAGATACTGTGTCTATAACCTGCTACTAAAAACGTGTCGTTTGCTATATCTTTCGGTCGTTCTCTAAGGTTTTGAAGTACCGGAATCCCTTTCGCCTCACTAGGGGATATATAATCGCTTTGTTAAGTACTGTAGAGTAGTCAGGACTCGATGGTTCATGTCAAGATTGGGCATATATCCGCAGCAAAGACAAGATACAAGACCACGCCATGGTACTCGTTCGCACATGGCCCATGATGCATGATGCATGAGACTGAATCGGAACTGCACGAGCTCCGCAGGCCCCGATGTGACTTTCTCGTCCGGACGTGTACCATGCCCAGGGAATGCAGGCGATGACGTCGTCGTCATAGTCATCATTCCAACCAGGGGAAGAATCGATCGAAGAAATTCAGTGTGCAACAGTAAGGACATACGAATGTGGCGACGTCCAACACCCAGCACGCTCAATAGCGGCCATCATTCCGCCGTATCGCTTCACCAGCCTCCAACTCCACCTCAACGACCAACACTTGTAGCCACGTGTATCGCCTGAATCGCGCCTTAGACTTGTACCGAGAATAGAAACGGAACTGGGGATGAAACCGAGGTAATGACAGCGATAAGGTTATTAAGCCAGAAAGATAAGATACAGTCGCGGGCGAAAAGACGGATTCGGAAGAGGAGAACTCAGTTCGGGACTGACATCATGAGGTGGCCATGCCTCAGATTAGACCCCAACAACGACTCTGATGATCCATCCATTGCGACAGACGATAGGGAGGTAGTGGGAAGTCGCGTGCAGTGGCTCAGCTCAGCTTTCACGCCTTCGCCCTTCAAAGCTTCAACGTTTCAACTTTCAACGCCGCTTCAAAGCTTCAACGTAGCTTCAAGCTCACATCCCCGAGGACAGCACTCCATGTGTCATGCAAAGTCGGTTAGCATGTCAGCCAGCAGCAGTCTTATGAGCTGATACCGTAGATAGTGATGCCAATTTTTGGCCTGGTGCCATCAAATGCTTGAAACCCACTCCCCGACCCTGGCTGTGATTCATCATCGAGGCACTGGCCCCTCCGAGTCTGATGGCCAAAAAATTGGTCCTTTTTGTTATGCAGGGAATAGCAACATACAACATGCCCTCCCGCAAGGACCACCGTGTGAAAACAGTATCACAATAGATCTTATAATTGGAAGCTGTGCTGTCTCTCACTGACGCTCAAAGTATATCGTCCCAACCACCTTCGGCTCGCGGACAGTGTTTGTCGGAGTTTCGCAGAGTTTCCGAGTCGATCGCGAGGGGATGGTTTGCCAACTCTTGATGGTACAACATACCCTCTCTAGCGTAGCAAAGCAGCTCAAACATCCGGGAACTGCCAACCCACCCAAAGTGCTGTGCAAGAGGGGGTATTAGGAATTCTGGTCTTGAGAGGCTGTGTTACCTTATTTATTGGCCTTCGCAGGTGCTGAGGTTGCCGATCAACTTGGCCCCCTCAATGGCCCACTATGACATCTTTCGGGACCAGCTCGCGATAAGGTATCCTGCGTACGGGCATGCTCTATGGGAGCCAAGCCCAGGAACACTTTATCCCGCCGTCGAGGTTGGCGACGTCGGTTTCATACGTGAAGGGAGATTCCACCGACTATTCAATGCTCTGCTTCCTGCAGACCATCCATCCCACGCCAACCTCGGTGTTCCAGAATCCTATCAACCCTTAACGACTCCCGGGGTTGTGGTACACACCGATAGTCTCCCGCTCGGTGCCCAGGATTTTTGCTCGAGGGGGGTCATTGCGGCAACTGAATTAGAAGTATTCGCCGCTGCGTAATTAAAGCCTATTATCAGCCTTCCCGTACCTGACAGTTTCTCAGGCCAGCAGAACCTGGGCAGATCTCGTTCTCGTGCACAAAAAAGCAGGGCGCCGTGCTATGCCTTCCCGTGCAAGCTCAACGCAATGATACACTTGTCAGGGGTGTTTTTCAAGACTATATCGTAAGAAATATCGACCGTTGGTTCGCTTTTTCTCGAACCCGTGGGCTGGGGGTCAACCATATGGAAGAGATCATTCTGGTTACTGGGCGTGATCGCACGCGGTCATGCACAAATATTGTGTTCTCAGATTCTGAGGGGCAGGCTGGCACGAGTGTCTCGTTCGGGGTTGAAGTGAGGGACCTCCAGGGCCACGTGGGTATCCAATGGAATTTCACCCACCAACATGCCTTTGGTGCGGTGATGAATCCTGGCCAGAGTGGGACGGTACGTCAGTGCAGAGTCCGCAATGGCCAGCAGATCTCATAATCTGTATAAATTTGTGCTGGCTAGGATCTACCCGAGGACCAGTGTATCTTTATCCGAGGGTTGCGAGTTACTCGTACCTTGATGATATTGCGAAGGCTCCGAGGGGCAGCAGGGCCTTCAAATTTGGACGAGTATGATCCTGAACCGGAACCGCAAGCCATGTTTGTATCCCCAGTTCCCAAGGTAAGCTATTTGTTCTGGCATCCCTGAGGACCCTGATTATCATCTGACATTCCAAAGTACCGTGACCCTCTACAGGGTCTCTTAGAGTATCTTGCTGAAGTGAGCATTCAACCCACTTGCGGGTTTATTGTTAGTTTCCATACTTGGTTCTAATATGGATTGCGCAGCAAGCACCTGAGTGCGATATGGTTCTTGTTCACGATGACGACCTGGGATCCGTCAAGGGAACGATGGGGGATAGTACGGTGAGTTGATGTGTTTCTATATCATTCACACCTGAATTGTTCCCAAGTCACTGGAAACACTCCAGGCAGACGTAGTGAAGGGTCACCTCCAAAATTTAAAACCGGAGATAACACGGGTTTCGTATGGTGGGTGCCAGTGACTTCTAACGTCCCAGCTTCGCTAACTCTTATGGTCCGCACCTGCAAAACAAGATTGGTCATCCAGCAACGAAAGCAGTCCAAATACAAATACAGGAGCTCTTAGGGTGGCTATGTTATCAAGCGAGTCACCAGGGAGTGTTTCTGTTCCGTGTAACGCTAACGGTACGCCGCTTGACCGTTACCCCGTGAACGACCCCAGCCCACCCGACCATAGCATTCGACACTCTGAATATCGATAACCCAACCAACCAAACAGCCACATCTCTGCAAACGTCGCCAGGGGGCCCAGGAATTGCGGTTCCGCCAGAACGTCGGGGCGAAAGCGACCTTTCCCTGTCCGATTCCACCCAATCCACTCAATTAGCGTACTCGTCACAGCCTCCAGCGCCCTATACATGTGAGTGCCGTTCTACCCATCGATGGGTATGACCACCAACGCCCCGTGTCAGTTCCATATGGGGACGATCTCGTTCAGCCCTTAGGGCGAGATCAACGGACAGACCAACAGGGCATTGTATCCCACTTGAACTTCCCATTACAGGCCGTGACACTTGAAGGTAAGTCTTGTCCATCTTTCCCATTTCCCATGGGTCTCGGATTCCAATAACTGAATCTGTTTGGTGGGACTCAAGGGCTCCTTTCCAGCAGACTAACTTCCCCCACGCCCCCCCGAGTACGATGGTTCACGGCCCAGTGCAGCTTGCCTGATTGCATGAACCCCGCTTTCTTTGATCAAACTGAACAAGAACAACGGGATTATTGCCTAGAACACATCAGGTGTGTGCTCATGATCAATTCGAAGCTTGTGACACCTGCTGAACATTTACTGTAGCTTTGCACTGTCATCTGGTTTCGCAGCCCCTTGTCAGCGGTGTGGCAGATTGCCCGCTCGCCTTGCTTCGAGTTTTTGTGGCAAGGGGTGCGATGGCGCGCAGCTGCTGCGACAAGTCCCTCACCGGCAGGCTGCTGCAAAGGATGTGCTGACCACCGGACGGCCGGACGTCTCCTCGGACGTCGGCACGTACTACGAAGGACTCTTTATTCACGATAGCTGGGGCTGAGGTTCTGCAGTGCCACTACATTAACTTAATACACTACTGTATCCATCGCCATGGTCACCCATGCGGTAATGAGGAATCCACTAAACAACCACCGTCGTGAAACGTGAGAATTTCGTCCAACTATGCTGCTCATAATAGCTACAACTACGTCACCTCGTTGGCTCGTGATAAGCTCAAACCGAAGAAGCCAAAAGAAAGATGCAGGGGCAACTAGATACAGGTGCATCTGTCAATGCTGTCGCCCGCCAGTGGCGGGTGTCGGGCGCCCTTTCCCTTTCTTCTGCCTGCCTTCAGATAGGTCGTTCCGGAAGCGGCAATTGAAGATAGATCGATCCGATGGCATCCTACTGTATACGCTGCGGAGCTTTTCCGGAGGGATGCCGACTAGGCCGACAAACTCGACCTCGCGCATTTAGACCTTCTCCAGTATCGGCGCGAGGGCACGACCATGATAACCGTGGTCTCTCGCGGAATAATATTGAAAGAGGTCCCCACCGTGACTCTGGGAACATCCCTTGACTCTCGGCCCTGGGGACGGACGCTCCTCGCACAACAGCTACTACGACGTGCATGACAAGGCGCGTGCATGCCCCGAGATTTTGGCCAAAAGCCCGAGCTGAGACGGCCGCGGGAGCAGGTGGGCACTCCGCGACAGAACTGACACGCTGCAGCCCTAGCACCGCGTCCGCAAATCAACGGTGTCAAGGCAGCACGTGAAATGTCAATAGGACAACTCCGATTGGCTACGGGTGAATCCGGGGACACCGGAGCTGTGCGCAACCCGCCGCGCTATTAAAAAGTCAATAGTGACGTTTTCCAACTTTTCACATCCACCCAACACTGTTTTCTTCCGCCCAACTTTTCTTTCCCTTCTCGGTCTTCGCCTTTCAATAGCAATGCCTTACGCCGCAGGTAGGTAGCACGAGTACTCACACTCCTAGAGAACTATTCTCATTCTCGGGCCAACACAGGTGACGCTAAGAGTGGTGCCCAGCTGTTCAAGACGCGTTGTGCCCAATGCCATACAGTCGGTGCAGGTGAAGGCCACAAAGTCGGGCCTAACCTTCATGGGTATGCCGTCGTGATTCATCCTGTCCGTGCACGTTGATGTTCATGACGTGGCACAGCTTGTTCGGTCGGCAAACTGGTCAGGCATCAGGCTTCAAATACACCGAGGCGAACAAAAAGAAGGCCGTTGTCTGGGGTGAGGATACGCTTTTCGAGTACCTCATGAACCCTAAAAAGGTGTGTTGCCCATCAACAACCGTCGCGAATGCCGCTAATACACGCATGATGCTCAGTATATTCCGGGTACGACCATGGCCTTTGCTGGTTTCAAGAAGGAGAAGGATCGCAACGACGTTATTACCTATCTTAAGGATGCGGTCAGTTGTTTTCAGGCTCCACCCTCCCCATCGTCGATTGACATATCACCGCACAGACCGCTTAGACCTGCCTTGGATGCGGGCGGTAAAAACAGCATAGCGCTGGCTTACATATGTTACACCGTCGGGATTTAGTACAGTACCAATAGATGCCTCAATACCGACAGACTATTTTGTCTAGTTACACCACGACCCCCACTCATTAATCTTTGCATAGAGTCTTGACGCGTTGAAGGCTACAATTAAGCCATCAGCTCACCAAAATTTCAATGGCGACCGTTTGTGTACATTGACTCACCTGTCGGAACGGAGTTCGGAGAGCGGATGCAGTTGAGAGGCGGGTCGATGACTAAGCTGCACCTTTGACACGCTCCCAACGTCATGGACGACATTACTGTCGTCGACGACGAGAAGAAACCTTTCGATGACCTTGGAGCCCAAAATGATGAAGACATACAACCAGACCCCGATGAACACATCATGCTCGAAGCCGGCCATGGCAGAGTCTGGCTTGTCAAGGTAATACCGACGGTCCCCACTTGTCACGCCTCTTTGTGCCCACAAATGCCGGTCTCACTCCTTCCACAGATCCCAAAATTTCTGATGGAGCGCTGGTCAAAGTTCGACGCCGAGGGCGTCCAGCTCGCCAAGATCCGCATCTACGACGTCCCGCCGGGCGCAGCACCGCGCATCGTCGTCGTAGTCCCATCAGAGGAGGACGGCGGGGGTGGCGACGACGTCTACGAGCTCGACATGGTCAACCAGGACGTGCACAACCAAGTCGTCGTCGCGGAGCGCGCCAAGGCGCCGTCGGGCACCGGCCGCGCGCGCACGACGATCATGACGGGCAAGGTGAAGCACGAGTGCAACCTGCGCCCGCGCATGACCGGGCGCTACGAGCGCCGCCTCACGGAGCGCGGCGCCGCGGCCAACGAGCGGCAAGTGCGCGTCGGGCTCATGGACGGCGCCCGCGCGGGGCGCGGCGGCGGAAAGATGCTCAGCAGCGGCATCGTGTCTGCGCCCGGATTTGCGGACGTCACTGTGAGAACGACCGTTTTTTTTGTCCCGCATTTTTCACGACCTGATTTTGCATCCTCCTTCCACCCCTCCTTCCCTCCCTCTTTTACAGCGCCAGAAAGTCAAGCCACAAAAGGGCCAGTACGAGCGCATGGCGCGCATGCCCCGCAACCAGCTGCTCGATGCGCTCTTTGCGCTCTTCCGCGAGCGCGAGCAGTGGCCGATCAAGCTGTTGCGGGAGAAGACGCAGCAGCCGGAGGTGTATTTGAAGGAGGTGCTTTCCGAGATCGCGACTCTACATCGCAGCGGCGAGTTCAACGGCACCTGGGAACTTATGCCGAGCTTTAAGGGCGATGGGGTTCGTTTATTTGGTTGTCATCGTAATTGGCTTGTACGAATTGACCCCCCTTTTGCGCGCAGATCAAGGGGGAGGGCATGTCTCGGCTCTATGCGGCCCAACCGTCAAATGCGGATGTATCTATGGAGGACTATGATGAAGAGGACGACGACGACGAGGATGATATGGAGGAGGTCATGGAATAGGATGCGAGCGCCATCTCACACTCACACCCCCAACACATCATGCCAACCGATTTATTATATTGTACATTCGTAGTTTATTTCTGCTGGTCCCCGAAGGACTTACTGCACTGTATCAGACACCACGGCCCGAATACGCGAGGGAGATCAATATGAAATCTGGTGGATAAATCCATAAATGATGCCCATCATGAACCCAGCTGGTTAACATCGAATCAGACCGGGGGGTAGAGATTTCAAAGGTAATGCCCAATTCGATTTAATGGCGATGAAGCCGGGAGAGGAATGATGAACGGGGTCCTGTGGGCACAGGGATGTTGGGATGACATAGGCTGTCGGCGCAGGGACGGGCGGTGCATCGACATATACGTAGCCGATGAAAACGAGTGAGAACACTCTATTGGCATATTGGCGGGGCAGAAGAAGGCTGAGTGTTGCTACGGAGCGAATCCTCACTCGAACGCGATGATACTGGCGCCACCACCGTAAAGGATCGTGTCGTTCCAAGAATCGATGTGCCACGCCAAGCCAGTAGTCGACACACCGTCGACGTAGGCCTTGATGCGCAGATTGGCCTTGCGGTCAATATCGATGTAATTCAACGCAACGAAGACCTTTGGGTTCTTCCGGAACTGGACGCCGTCGAACGTGATCGCCTTGCTCTGTCGGAGCTGCGGCTGGTTCCAGGGGCGAATGTCCGTCGTGTTGACGGACGTGCTAAAGATGCGCTTGCGATCGTGCGGATAGGCGATCCAGGACGCCTGCGCGGCGTAGAGGATCGTGGTCGACCACGTCTCGATGTTGAGCGTGAACCCGTGCGCGTCGATGTCGGTGGCGGAGGTCTTCAGGCGCCAGGCGCGCTCCTTGCCGAGGTCGATGTAGTTCAGGAAGACGACGACCTTGGGCGGGGCCGCGAACGGGCGGCCAAAGTCGACGCGCACGGCGGCGGGGGCGGCGGGGTCGACGACGAGGTTGCGCATGTGCGAGCCGACGTGGAAGTCCGCGTCCGCGTCCCCGGGGGCGAGGAAGAGTATGGCCTCGATGGCGCTGTGGAGGGTGGACTGGCCCCAGGTGCTGATGTGGCAGTCGGCCCAGAACCGGTTGAAGAACCAGATCGTCGACTTGGCGCGGATATCGGCGCTGTTGCTGATATCTAGTTCACGGAAGCCGTGGCAGAGACGAGGACGGGCGTCGAATGGACGGGGGAAGGTCAAGGTGTCCTGAGTATCTTGCTCTGGATTGGCAGGGGAGTGGACGCTCCGGGTGTCGAATTCGCACACGATCGGCATGACTGGTTGTGAAGAGAGGTTGAGGGCTAGTGACGCTGAGGAAAAAGAATCCCAGTCTCCCAGGAGCTGTTAAGGTATCATGTTTGAGAGCCAGGAGGACGATGGCACTTTATCGTCATCACTGGCAGAAAATCTGGTCAGCCGCTGACGTACCTGTCGCCGGAACGGTCTGGCGCAACACGGCTTCAGGTCATGTCCGAATTATCGATCAGTACAAAGGGCGCAAGGCTTTGTTTGCAGAAGCCGTCATGTCTGAACCGAGACTTTCGTTTCGTGTGACGTATGGTGGCTGCCTAGACCGTTGATCGTGATATGACTAGTCCTGGGCTCCTTTGCAGTCCCTGTGCGTGGGACGACATCCGATGCTCAGTCTATGATACTTGCGCGCCTAGGTCTTTCCAGAAAACAGCTACAACTTACCGCCTGGATGCACATACCCCATTTTCTGCGTCCCTTAGGGTGCCAGTACTACCGCAAGCCGTATTTATCCCGTCTTGCATCATCCCATTCTCCTGGCTTCTGAACCTCTTTCCAGTCGACGGACATGTCCTTTCCGAAACTCGTTGCGCTGGACACAGAGTCAGTCGATCAACCGATTTCTCACTCGCTTTGACATATACATATACATTATTAGCGGGACCATCTGGCAGGGATTGCTTGATCATACAAAGTGGGGGAAGGGTCCGGGACGCGTTTCGCCAATTGAAAACAACATCCAGCGTGTGGGTCGGTGGTTGCTTCGGGATAGGACGTCAGTGCTCCAACCTTTGCCCTATTCCAACCACGCCACAAAGAAAGAAAATTACACGCTAACTGTCGTCTCCAGGAATCATAGCAATCAGATCCGTGTCTATAACGACATCTCGAAAGTGGTCCATGACATTCTGAAGAACGGCGCACAGCTCGCGATTGTTTCGCGCAATCCCAGCAAGGCCATGTAAGTCTCGTTGGGGCCAACGATCTGATGGGCTTTCTTCCAGGCGCTCAACTTGCTATAGGTGCGACAGGGCGTTGCATTATTTCAACACTACCAACCCGAGTAACGGGAGGGAGTGGTCGATCATTGACCTAGTTAAATACGACGAAGTTGTGAACGGTAAGCCTAGAAGTCTTAGTCCGCCTGCCATCCACAAATCTGAGAATGTGTATCATGGCCAGAACCCAAGGTGAACCACTTCAGAAGGATTCAGGGATGGACCGGGAGCGACTATTCGGATATGGTACATTCACTTATCTCGCGTACGTTCATGAAATAACACCAATACCGGTAGCTCCTATATGACGATGAGGCATTCAACAACAGCGTCAAGGTAGAATTGGGTGCGTTAGCTCATATTCTTTTGTTTCGCGTTTGTATTCATACCTTGTTAGGCGTGACATTCCAATTCCTCCCCAATCGAGGGGGCCTGACATGGGACGCCTATCAGCGAGGCATCGAGGCTTGGCGGAGTGCCAAGAATATCGAGATCCCCTCAAACCCAAGCTCCCCGCTCAGGCCTATGCGTGTCGGCTACAGCGGATTACCCACCTTCTGGATTGACCTCGTTCGGAAGGGGGAAGGCATTGTTGATACCGTACTTCCTTATCGTTGGGGCTATGCCCTGTACGTCGCGTCTTCAGTGGCAGAGTAAGTTACTGGGACTGTGCCAAAAGTTACACGCCTTTGACCTCCGTCGAAGAGCCAGGACTTTTCGGAATGACCTCCGGCGCGATCATTATGAAGCATATGTCTGCGAGGTTTGGGTAAAGGATTGTGATGCATGGGCTCAAGTCAATAAGGTGCGCCTTCGCATGTCCGTGCAAGACCCGTCTCAGGTATGTCATTCGTTAGATATGGGTCCCGGAGACAAGCCTGAGCACAGAACTCCCGCAAATGGACAACCAGCACTGGTCAGCGGAACATACGGCCCGGAACCAGGAACACAGAGACCGGACGATCGCAGAACGCTGGGGCGTCCGTACACCTTACGTTCTCTTTTCCAGGCATTATTACCTGCCAGGTTTACCGCTACGACCGGGCCAGCGGTGGAGCGAGATGGTTGTGTACACGCAGATCTGCCGTGCCTTGATCGAGCTGCGACAACTTCCGGATGCGACAGTGGATCAGATGCCCACTTATAATCCTATCCCGTTTCATAGCCAGTTCAAGGCATGGTCGATCTATGCACCCGAAGAAACGAGGCAAGAATTCCAGAGCAAACAGGAGTACGCCCTCTTCAATTTGTCAGGGCCACGTTAGATTGTGGGTATGACCTGCATTTTGCTTGGGCAAGCTGTTCCGTTTTTGTGGCAATGTCAGTGTGGAAATACATGCAGCGTCACGGTAGTCGCGAATCACGATTGACATCCATCTAGAGTTTTGGGCATAATCTCCCCCACTTCAAATGGGCGGCTCGTGTAAGAACATGAAGTAGGAAGGTATGGGTAGTGTTGGTGCCTCCCTTGCTGTTGAGTTCAATTGTAAACTTGCTGGATGGTCGACTGAATGTGCATCTTTGTATTTGAGTAGCGGTGACCTGTGTTGCGCACGGGAAGTTCAAAGATGTGTCTTTCGTTGACTTTGCATAGGTTCCGTATTCCACCCGTGGTGTGGTAAGTGAAGATACGACAGCTGGCGTGGTTCCGAGGGCCCGTCTGACGCAGTGACTCGGTGATGGGGAATGCTGTACAGTAGCATCAACCAACTTTCTCTGGCTGGTACGGGCACGGGCAGTAGCCCGATCAAGCTGCTGACTCGGGGTACCCGAAAGCGTATATTTTGATGCTCTCTGAGATCGTGACTGCATCGCAGCGGCGAGTTCAATTGCACATGGGACTCATGCCGAGCTTCAAGCTTCAAGCTGTTCTTGTTGATTGCCATCCGTCGCGATGATGGAGAGGAAGAAGACGATGAAGACGATTTGGAGGTCATGGAATACTAGGAGCCAGTCTTCACCTATCTCACACAAGACACATCACACCACGCCGATTTCAAGTCAACTGTATTGTACATTCGTAGCTTACTTGAAGCACTTTTCTCTGCACTGTATCGGAAACGGTGGCAGATTCATCCCACCCCACACGAGGCCTGAAGGCCTGAAGAGTCATCAGATACGAACGAGATCAAACATTACTTCTGGTGAATGATGCATAAACGACACCCGTCATGAAGCTCGCTGCTTAACATTGATTCGACCAGGAGGTAGAATATTTTCCGATTTTATTTCACGGCCCGGAGAAGAAAGATTAACGATCCTCTGGCATAGGAATGTTGGGGTGCATGGACATACTTGACCAATGTAAAAGTGAGAATACCATATTGGCGGGGCAGAAGGCCAAGTGACTTACCGCCTAACGAGTCGGTCCTCACTCGAACGCAATGATGCTGGCGCCACCACCGTAAAGGACCGTGTCACCCCAAGAATCGATGTGCCACGTCAAGCCAGTCCTCGACACGCCGTCGACGTACGCGTTGATGCGGAGATCGGCCTTGCGGTCAATGTCGATGCAATTCAGCGCAACGAAGACCTTGGGAACGTCCCGGAACTGGGCGTTGCCGAACGTGATCGCCCTGCTCTGTCGGAGCTGCGGCTTGTCCCAGGGCCGAATGTCCAGCGTGTTGACGGACGTGCTAAAGATGCGCTCGCGATCGTGCGGATAGGCGATCCAGGACGCCTGCGCGGCATTGAGGGTCGTGTTTGCCCAACTCTCGATGGTGAGCGTGAACCCGTCCGCGTCGATTTCGGTGGCGGTGGTCCTCAAGCGCCAGGTTTTGTCCTTGTCGAGATCGATGTAGTTCAGGAAGACGACGACCTTGGGCGGGGCCTCGAACGGGGGGTCAAAGTCGACGCGCACGGAGGCGGGGTCGTCGGACTCGACCAGGAGGTTGCGCATGTGCGAGCCGATGCGAAAGTCGTCGTCCCCAGGGGGGATGGCGAATATATCATCGATGGCGCTGTGGAGGGTGGTGTCGTCCCAGGTCGTGATGTGGCAGTCGGCCCAGTTCCTGGTGAAATACTGGATCGTCGACTTGACGCAGATGTCGGCGCCTTTGGCGATGTCTAGCTCCCGGAAGCCATGCGCGATACGGGGACGGCGGTCGAATGGTTGAGGGAAGGTCCAGGTGTGCTGGGTGTCGGGCTGGGGATCAGCTGGGGGATGAACGGTCTGGGTATCGAATTCGTGGAGCATCGGCATGGCTGGCTGTGAAGAGTGGTTGGGGGCAAGCGGAAGTTGGGGGCTCAGGCTGAGGAGATGGCCGCATCTTCTTTGGGGCCTGGATGTCGATGGCTCGCCACCATCTGGTCAGCTGGGTATGTGATTCTAGTTCCTGGTCTACCAGACCATCGATTGTGATGTACTAGTAGGGCGTCCATCAAGTTGTGTCATCCCGCGAACTCTCTCGTATCATTCCACCTGGGCTGGCGCCTTTTGCTTGTTATCCATGTCCTCATCTATGGGAGAGAGAAAGGCACACACTGCGGTACCCGACTTGGGGAGAGATATCCAGATAATCCGCATTTGGATCTTGGGTTGCGGCTCTTCAAGCTCGTGCTGGTGATTGCAGAAGGTGGTGGCCCCCCATTTCGCGTATATTTGCCCCGATTCCTTCAGTTGCCGGCACCACCCGCAGGCTGCATTTATCCTCTGGGGGTATCATCCCTTTCTCTTGACTCTTGGACGCTTTTCCAGCTGTAACATGTCCTATCCGAGAATTGTTGCTTTAGACACAGAGTCAGTCGACGAAATCAAACCGATTCCTCACGCGCCTTCACATATCCATAATTACTAGCTGGACAATTTGGCAGCAATTTCTCGATCATACGAGGTGGGGGAAAGGGGCATCGGGCGCTGACATGGTTGAGGACAACATCGAGCGCTTGGATCGATGGTTACTTCGGGATAGGACGTCAGTGACTCCAACCTTTCGTCTTTCCCAACCACGCCACGTAAAATGCACCATATTAACCGTCGTCTTCAGGAATCATGATAATTGGATCCGTGTCTATGACGACATCTCGAAAGTCGTCAATGACATACTGAGCAAGCGCGCACAGCTCGCGATTGTTTCGCGCAATCCCAGCAAGGCCTTGTAAGTCTTGTTACGGCCGACGAACTGATGGACTTTCTGCCAGGCGCTGCTCAAATTGCTATAGGTGTGACAGGGCGTTGTATTATTTCAACACTACCAACCCGAGCGATGGGAATGAGTGGTCGATCATCCACCTGGTTCAATATAACGAGGTTGTGGACGGTGAGCCCAGCAGTCGTAGTCCATCTAGCCATTCCGGATTCACCAATGCTGAAAATGCGTATCATGACCAGAATCCAAGGTGGAACACTTTAGAAGGATTCAGGGATGGTCCGGAAGCGACTATTCGGATATGGTATGGTTTTGCATTCACTTTATCTCGTAGTTACCTCTCATGAAATACCACTGCCAGATCCTGTACGACGATGAGGCATTCAACAACTCCACCAGGATAGAATTGGGTGCGCCACGAATTCTAGCTCTTTCATTCCCATTCCCATTCATATTCGCACCTTGCCAAGGCGTCACATTCCAGTTCGTCCGTTCCGGTGAGGGCCTGATGTGGGATGTCTATCAGCAAGGCCTCGATGCCTGGCGGCGCGCTAAGAATATCACGATACCCCCGAACCCTGGCTCCGCGCCCAATCGGGTGCTCATAGGTTACAGTGGGCTGAGCAATGCCTGGATTGACCTCGTTCGGAGGGGGGAAGGTCTGGTCGACGACAAAACGCCTGCTCGATGGGGCTACGCGTTGTATGTCGCCGACACAATCGGACTGTGCGTGTGTTCCGCCACTCCAAAGTCGTCGTCCCCCGCCCCACGCGTTTTCCAACCTCCGAGTCCTTTTCGTAGAGCCAAATACTTTTGTGACTGGGACAGAGCGGACTGGGGCCGCGAGTCCTACGTGTGCGAGGTTTGGGTCAGGGATTATGATGCGTGGACAAAGATGAATAAGGTGCGTCGTCTCCCTATCTGCGCGGGGCATGTCATGGTCATGTCTCACGCATGCTGGCGGTCAGATATGGGTCCCCGAGAACTACAGGTACAATCAGCAAATGGACAACATGGGCTGGCCTCCCGAAGCAACGGGACGGAACCAGGAAAACAGAGACCGCTTCATAGCGGATCACTGGAAAATCCAGACGCCTTACGTTCTTTTTTCCAGGCATCATTACATGACCAATATGCCTATCCAACAGTACAAACGATGGACCGAGATGGTTGTGTCCACGCAGATCCAACGGTCGCTATTCGAGGTCATTCCGCTTTCAGATGACCAAGTGGCCCAACATCCCAATCCAACTCCTTATCCCTTTCACCATCAAATGAAGAGTTGGAACATTACTGTGCCCCAAGAGACAAAGGACGAGTTCCTGAATTTTAGGGAGCCAGATCTTCATAAGTTGTCGGTGTCAGGATAGATTCGTGAGCCTGTCTGTGGGTTTGCAAATTTATGCCCATGACCCGTTTGTTTCCTCGAAGTATCGAAGTACACCATATTGCGGAATGTTGTCGTTACACATAGCCTGTAAATACAAAGTCACATGTTGACCATAAGGAACATACTTTGATAACAATCATCCTAAGTAACCCAGCTTGAGTGGATCAAGACAATTTGCATTTTATTTCTGTAGAAGTC
The DNA here is from genome assembly GCA_022496215.1 of Russula brevipes. Lineage (NCBI taxonomy): Eukaryota > Fungi > Basidiomycota > Agaricomycetes > Russulales > Russulaceae > Russula > Russula brevipes. The sequence goes on along the minus strand of WTXF01000064.1, from coordinate 111,740 downwards.
CTCTTACTGGAGACCGCACTAGAAAACCCTTGTCCCGTGAGTGCACCAAAAATTCCACTCCCTCCCTAACGATGTCTTGTACCAACGCTCGCTCACCCGGAGGGTCACGAGGCACCCAGAAAATGTATGTAATACCCCAATGCGCCAAAGTATCCTGGGCAAGACGGGCATCCCGCTTCGAAACACGGGAGTAGGCGTCGAGGAAAGAGTGAAGCAGCACCGACGCTGGACCCGAGGCGATCTGATTCCCTCGACCGAGTATATCCGTGTACGCGCAAAACAGGCCAACGTCTGACCCCGGTAGTCCTGGCCGTGTCAGTTCCCAATCTAATATATAAAGACGCATGGGACGCTGCTCGTTGGCACTGATAATGACGTTTTCGTGCCAGAGATCTCCCATGAGAAACTAAGCCAGCATTTGGTCGGTCAACGTGGTCATTCAAAACAAATACGAGGATGTAGAAACAGAAACAACTTCTTCAGGAAAAGGACACTCACGACATCATGACCAGGAACTCGAGGCGACATCAGGTGGGAACGGTATTCATCCGTCAGCTTCGAGATGGCTCGAATGTCGGATGGATCAATTTCGAGGCCTGACAACAGGGGCAAATCGTCCTTGTCCGTGCGTTGCAGCGTAGTCACAAGGCGGTCGTAACTCAAGTCTGCTATCATCCTCTTGGCATGTAAATTCTTATCAAAGACGTCGAGTATGTCATCAGGATTGCTTCTGCTCCACTCGTGCACGAACGCAATAAACTCGCCGATGGCAGTCCCGATGGTTTGTGCTAGATCCGCGGCAGAGGCGCCATCGGAGCAGAGGAATTCTCTGAGGGTGACAACGTCGGTGCCACAGTCCTCCATGATGATGAGATTGTTGTAGACGTCAAAGTGGTATATTTCTGGGACTTTCACGAGCGAAGTTGGGGGGAGGCACAGTCTGACGCGTGTCATGGCTTCCACTTCGAAAATCTGTCGCGGTTGGGTGTTCAACTGTCGCGGTCGAGAAATCGCCTTTTTCATGGCATGGCATGGCTTGGCCTGCACTCACCTGGCGTTCCACCTCCCACGGCGTTTCCACAGAGGTCTTCCAGAACGGCTGGGCGTGCTTAAACACGACCGTCTCCCTACCATCGAAGGGCGTAAGAAGATGGATCCTGTACAGGTAATTGACAGTTCCGCCGGTCAGATCCGTGATGGACTGGCTCGCGAAGGGAGTGCCGGCGAGGAATTCGGCAACGGCGGAGACTGTCGTCAATTTGAGTGGGTGGGGAGACGGGGCGGGGGTGGGCATGCCGCTGTGGACCGGTAGGTAACTCCCATCCTTGGGCATCTTGATTACAGGGGGGTACGTGGTGCAGGAAACTGGGATGTGAGCGTGGGCGCTTTTATGCCGGAGGCCATCGCCAGGATCCAATCATTCCGGCTCGAGCTTGATGCTTGAAAAGCTTGAAAGCTTGATGCTTGATGACTGCATGACGGGTTTGTCGAATGATCGTGACAAAAACGAACTAGCGAAAAAAAATCAAACTGAAAAGGTTTTGGGGGTGACGATGCTGCAATCGTGCATCCCGCTGGGCCTTTTTCTTTTCCCTCGCGCCGCTTTCGGTGCCTGCGTCTTGCCCCATATTCAAAACATTGACGTCAGCCGATCAGAGCGGCCGACGCCGAGTGAGGAGACACATGAGCGGACCTAGAACTCTCCAGCGTCAGCGTCAGAGGGTCCAATGGAATCCTTTGCGATTTGCACATTGAGATGCAGCGGAGGTTGTGCGGTTCGAAGGGGAAATGAGACCGGTTCGTGTTGCGCGACCAGCTCAGCATGACGTAACACTCCATTTCCCCGTCAAGATTAACCAACCCATCAGTACAGTACAGTGCTGTCAGCACTGTACAGTATCACTTTAGTTTTCTTTCTACTCTCTCTACGAAAAGGGCCGCTTACATCACCCTTGGGGGCCTCGGATTTGGAGAGCGCGTCCGCTGACGAAATCAGCGATAAGATTCCCGCACCATATAAGATAGACCTTGTTCATAGGCAACGGCATCACGTGATAAAAGCGTTACAATTCGTGACAATTGCAAAATTGAATAAGGCTTTTTATTTGGGCATTCTTTGGTGATTCTAAGACCGAGGAAAGGGGGGGAAAGTAGTGTAGCACAATCGCTCGGTGCCAGATTTTGTATTTTGCATGAATTGGTGATGGAGTATTCAATTTACAGTCCAAATCTGCTTACTACACCGGTACACCCTTAAGTTAGCGTCAACTGCGTCATGCCCGCACTCAAAAGGATGAAATTCTTGAAGAATCTCAATGCTCCTCGGCGTTCCCGAGTTCACAGCACAAAGCCCATGCCAGAAGAGGGGACAAACAAAGAAAATGATGTGAGTTGGGCTCATCATGCAACATGACACCACGACGCTAATTAAGAGTCCCCAAAAAGATCCGAGTCTCACCATGCCGATTACCCAACAGACCAGATCCAGAACTGGACACGATGCAACCATACACCACACTGCAGTCAAGGTTGAATGCCAACAGTTGTGGTGTAATCGAAGCGGACAGCGGGAAAAGCCTGGATGTCGTCGAAATGCCAAGTATGGAAATGCCGAGTACGGAAATGCCAAGAATGGAAACCGAGACACACAATGACACGCTGGCCGCTGCAAGGGCCGCTGTGCACGATGACTCATGGTCTGGCATGGGACATGCAACGAATATCACAGAACCTACATCACACACTGACTCAGAGTCCGAGAACAGTGAAGGAGAAGCAGAACTCGGACATACAGAGTTTTGTTACAAAAAGGTTGGGGAGTTTGTGTTCCCCCCTTCCGTTGACGAGGCTCGTGCTGCCTTGGAGGATCTCAAGAAACTCTTGAAGCCACCACGGGAAAAGGGACCTGGCTACCGGCACCATAATTTCGATGAGTTGACCTACAGTCGTCTTGAGGCCATGAGAGGATTCTTGTGGAAATACGTCAGCGGGGGGGACACTGCCAGCGGCACAAAGAGGTGGACAAGGGCTTCCTTGGAAACGGCACAGGAGCATGAAAGGGGACCACATCATGCACGGCTGCTTCGAGAATGGGCACATGCCTGGCTTGCAAATCGCGAGGACTTGCCAACCAACATGTATGGGACCTGGAAAACATCAATGCTCGATGACGAGAAGCTTCAACAACATATTCACTTGCATTTACAGTCCCTAGGGCCCTATGTTTGCGCACAAGATCTTGTGGACTTCATTAAGAAACCAGAAACTGTGGCCAAGTTCAACTTGAAAAAGTCAATTAGCCTTGCAACCGCTCAACGATGGATGAAGCGGCTCAGTTACCGGTGGACTGTCACTCCGACAGGGCAGTATGTCGATGGGCATGAGAGGCCCGATGTTGTCAATTACCGACAAACAAAATTCCTCCCCTACTGGATGAATATCGAGGAACGGACACGGAGGTGGAAGGCCGGGTTCAAGGAGGAGGAGGCAGGTGAAAAGACTGAAAATTATCGTCGTACAGTGGTCTGGTTCCATGATGAGTCAACTTTCTATGCAAATGACCGTCGAAGGCAGCGCTGGGTGCACAAAGACGAGAAAGCAGTTCCACGGGCGAAGGGCGAAGGGGCTTCACTTATGGTTGCAGATTTTGTTTCAGCGGACTATGGCTGGTTAGCATCACCTGACAAGACCGAGAAAGCACGGGTGTTATTCAAAGCGGGCAAAAACCGGGAAGGGTATTTCACAAATACAGATACATTGGCTCATGCAACGAAGGCAATGGATATTCTGACAAAACATTATCCTGACGAGGACCACATCCTGGTTTTTGACAATGCAACCACTCATACAAAGCGCTCTGATTCATCCCTTTCTGCCCGACGCATGCCAAAGGGTGTTAAACCTGTTGGGGAATTTTGGGGTGCCACAGTTCCAGTTCTTGATTCTGATGGGAAACAAGTCTACTTACGTGACAAGGAGGGGAAGCTCACTCGAAAGCCAGCGACACAGAAAATTCCGATGGATGATGCCACATTTATTGATGGAACACGACAGTCACTATACTTTGCTGAAGATCACCCCATTCACCCTGGCTGCTTTAAGGGTATGGCTGTCTTACTCCAGGAGCGAGGGCTGGTGGAAGAGTCTAGGCTTCGATTCGAGTGTCAAAGCTTCAAGTGTAAGCCAGGTGTAACAAACTGTTGCTGCCGTCGTGCCCTGTACTCCCAACCTGATTTTGTTGCTGTGGAGTCTCTTCTCGAAACTCACTGCCGCTGTCTACGAGGATTTGAAATCCTGTTCTTGCCCAAGTTCCATTGTGAGCTTAACTTTATTGAACAGTGTTGGGGTTTTGCAAAGCGAAAATATCGCGAGTTTCCTGTGTCATCAAAGGAAGCCGATCTTGAGAAAAATGTTCTCACTGCCCTAGAGATGGTACCTCTTGAGTCTATGCGGAGGTGAGTCCAGTTCTACTAGATGAGTCTTTCGCATTAATTTTACACCACAGATACTCATACCGAGCTCAGCGATTCATGCACGCTTACCATGAGGGTTTGAATGGAAAGGACGCAGCATGGGCATGCAAAAAGTATAGGGGCCATCGAGTCATCCCCTCTTCACTTCTTGCCGGGTTTAATTAAACCAACAACTACAGTATTATAGAATAATTTGTACTACTAATCAAACACCTATTAACATCTTCCCGGTAGCAGCGTGCTCATTAACACTGATCCACTTGTCGTGAAACATGCTCAGCGGTAGGCTACACGTGATAATGTCACAGCTCAGTCACATCACATGATCCCGTTGAGTATGAACGAGGTCTATCTTACCAATTGTGTGCATGGGCCGCATTGATGTGTGAATGTACGAAGTGTGTTCCTGCGCTTTTACTTTACCTTCTTTTTTTACAGGGAATCCTAACTGTATATTTAAACGTATAAATCAATATCAGCGACCCATGCTCTATCTATATCACGACGCCCGGCGGTCTAATGCAGCTTCAGACGTGCGGTCCCGCACCCCCTTCAAGAAGCGAACCAAGTCCGTCCCGCCCGTCCCACGCAGCTGACCCGTCGCTCCCGTCCCCAGACTGGTCTGGCCTTTGCAAGTCTTGGCACCACCCCCTTCTTCTTCTCGCACGACAGGAGCGGAAGGGCGTCGTACGCGGCGCGATGGGCCAACGATGTACAGCGCCACCATGCGCAGGTGCGCATCACGAAAACGGCGGAGCGCGTCCAATGCGGCATTATACGCTTCCGTGAGAGCCGTGTCGCATCTCCGCGCCACCTCCGCACGCAGCGGGCGTGGGGCGGCGTCGAGGTGTCGCAAGAAGTTGCGGTGGTGCCGAGGCATGTAAGCGCGCATGCGAGTTAGGAAGGGGGGCTTTGGTGGGGCAGATGCCCCATCCGACCCGGGTGAGGTAGGTGCGGAACTCGCGGAGGGGGATGGATCAGATGGGGACGACGGAGACGCCGGCTTGGAGGAGGTATGATCGACACCGAGGAAGGCGTCGAGGGCGTGGATGAGCGAACTCTGAGCAGCGCTGGGACCAGAGAGCTCTGTTGGGAGGACGAGTTCGGGGTGCGCCTCGAGGCCCTCAAAAGTCCAGTTGCGGGAACCCGAGTCGGCGCCATTGAACCAGGGGCGGATCTCGTGATAGAATATGTCCGGTTCGCAACCGTCACGCACGGCGAGCAGGAGCCGCACAAGGTCGTCGAGGACACGGACAAGACTGTGGAGGTAGCGCGTGATGCGGCCAGCGGCTAGCGCATCGCCGACGAAGAGCTCATCCATAGTTGCGCGCATGATCTCGAGTGCATCAACACCACGCAGCTCAATTCGGGCACTGACGAGGTAGAACTCTTCCTCGTCGCGCTTGCCCGTGAATAAGGTGAGACAACGCAAATTTTCGAGGGATGGGGTCAGTTCCGCCGATGGTATTTTGAGTGCCCAATTGTAGAGCACGTCATCCGAATAGGTTATCACGGGAGGGAGGTCCAGCTGTGCACAGACCTGTAAAAGCGGCACGGTGATGGGTAGAGGGATCCGAATCTCGGCGTCAGGCGGCAAGGAATGGATATAAAAATGCATGTTCCAGGCTAGTACGTGGTGGGCACGCCGTAAAAGCAGCTCTGATTGGAACAGATCGGCAGTGGGCAAAGTAGGTAACTATGTATGACATATGACATGGAATGTTATCGTCACAAAGTGGCGCTCGAAGGAGATAAGCAGCAACGAACCTGTGAGACGCGAGCTCGCCACGATTCTGACCGAGCTTTCTCCTCGTCTGTGATGTCAATTTTGCTGCCAAGTTGCAATCGATGCGATTGTGCGTCATCGAGTAACTTCTCCCAAGGCTCCCACTGCGAGGGTAATCTGACAAGAGGAGGATCTGGTGGCATGAATCCTGTGCGGGTGTCGACATCCCAGTCGTGCGCGGCGAGAGTTGTGGTATCAACGACGCCTGCAGGCGAGCGTACGAGGACATCGGGCCGTGGTAGAGCGAGGAAATGGTTAGGTGGAAGGAATGCCATCGAGACGAAGGCTGAAGGAGGAGACGAGAAACGACTTGGAAATGAAGTTGTCTATATATGAGAAGGAAGCGGCAGCTGAGGTAAAAACAGATATAACATAGATCGTGCGTGCGAGGGAAGAAGAAGAGGAAAAGGTGACTTGGTGAGCAGATTTCAAACCGGCCGACAAACTGTCCAGCACGAGAGCCGTTTCGGGCCGGGCCGTGCGACGGAAATTGAGGCGATGCCGTCCGTCCCTTCCCGCGTTCAACCGAAGACTTGACTCCGGCACGGCAGAACCCGGACTGGATGACGATGGCTTACTTACTCCAATTTCCCACGGCTATGTGCATTGCTTGCATGTCTCAGTGTCGCATCGCAACAAGAAAGTGCCTCGGCGTAATTTTGTCACGGGTGGTTTCAGTTTTCACATGGGTGATGATCCCGAGCCAAGACGAGAAGACCAGATTCGTGACACCCACCAGCTAACCGTGGGGAAATGTCCACTTTGGAGGTCGGATCAGGCCAGGGAGAACCTGGAGTCAAGTAACAAGGCAACGCTAGTTTTCTAACGCAGTACCAAATTTTGAAAGTGGCACCGTTAAAGCTAGTTGCTCGGACATAAGACTCACCGGCTCTCCGTCGAATAGACAATACCATCAGGTCCCAGATCCAAGTCCAGCACGACAGCAGCTCCAAGAAAGCCTCTTGGAAGCCCTTCAACGGGGTTGCGATGGCGACGAGCTTATGTTGAGCCGGGAATACAATAATGCATGTGTTACTGCACCGGCTGCTCATAGTATGATTCAGGGCCGATGGATGTGAGAAGGCATCGGACCCGTTAGGGTTTTTCACAAACAAGTTTGCTGCTATTGTGTTCGGTGCAAGAACGTCCTAATGAACGATACGTTACGGATGTCATCGATATGGCTAGACGAAGGCAAGAATAATAAGAGGATCTCATGAGGGTTGGGACGAGCAGGTGAAGCGTGGCAGCGGGCCCAATTGTCTTGGGCTCGCTCCGGCGCTTGTCGCCTTCCGTTCTCGGTATCGAAGCCCGCTGTATTCCCCGTCCTTTTTGTCTTGCATCGGCTCACGCGCGATGTCTCTCTCGTCCGCGCTATTGTCTACTCTCACATGGGAACGCACTTCGTCCTCCTCGCGTCGGCGCCTACGCAAAACAAAAAAAAAACCAAACACAAAAGTTCGTGTAGCGATGATTCATCTCGCTCAGTATCTGCTTTTTGTGTTTGTGTTGGAGCCCAGCGGAAGAATCTGGGTGCCCTTACCTACCATCTCGTTCCATATAAAATGCTCCACGCCATGGCCAGGACGAGTCATCAACAACAAACCTCGAGTCATCATCCAGCTCTCCCAGCCTTTGCACAACCTTTTTCATAAACAATTTCGTATTCTGCGACATGCCAAACTACTACACCCCTCCGAGTCACGGCCACCGGCAAAGAGGCGTCCGCGTATGTGACGCCTGTGGTGTGTAGAACAGCCCACGATCAAACAGTTCCGCCTCTGTGGAGGTTGTGTACGTCACTTTGGCTTTTTTCTTTCAGTTGAACACTAACTCAATGGTCCCTGACGTCATGCAGATGACCACAAATTACTGTGTGAGTCTTCCCTTTCCCTCTTTGCCCGCCATCGGAAACTGACGGCTAATTAATTGTAACAGTCTCCTGAGTGCCAGAAAAAGCACTGGCCATCGCACAAGGCGATCTGTCAACACACCATGGCCCAAGTCGCCGCGACCAGGCAGCAGCCGATCAGCGCTGACTACCCGGACGAGAACATCGCCAAGCTCCTCCGCCGCTTCACCTCCCAGCACGCCACCCTCCTCGGCTGGGTGGGCTTCCAGGCACTCCAGCTCAAACGCGTGCCCTCCAACGTGCGCCAGTCGGCGCTCCTCATCGAGCTCACCCCGCGTCCGTCCGGCGATCCCCATCGGCAGTGCGTCTTCCCTCGCCCTGCGCCCCGCGACCTAACACTCACTTTATATCTTCCCTTCCTTGCAGGTTCGCTGTCAAGGGCACACACATCGTGCCGCGCACATACGTCACCTCACGTGATCCACTCGTGGCGGCAGACATCCAGCGCCGCGAGGAACGCTGCCGCCGCGCAGGCGGGATCGGCACCGCGGTGGTGCTGATCCAGTGCGGCGCGGTGAGCCAGGTGATGCCGGTCGAAGTCGACCCGCCCTCGAAGATCTCGTGGGACGAGCGGAACGACTGGGCGGACTTGCTCGCGCACTTTGTCGACTCTGGCCGATCGGATTTCAAGCCGATCTCGACGACCGCAAGAGGGTGAGCCCGTCGCTCGCGGCGTTTTGTTCCTTCTAGAGCCCCATTTGTGCTGACCGCAGGCTTCGGCAGGGTGTACTATGGTTGATCGGCTGCACGCGATGCTGCGATCTTATTTGAAATATTGGAATGGAGAAGCACTGCGCTTGCCCGCTGGCTTTCGGTTTCAGCGCCGGCTTCCCTTTTCTCAACGACGGACATTTCGCCCTCGCCCTTGTGATACCTTACCCCTCCCGTGATGCGACGATTGACAGCTCCGCCACCCCCTCGCATGTATAATCTTTTCCTGTTGCCCCGGTATCAACATATGCAGTGCACTGTAAAATTACGCATTTGTATCACGAGCTGTATTCCATACTTGCTAATTCGTGTCTTCGTTTACAATCGAGGAAGATATATAACCCTCGCAGTTTTTCAACAACATCGCAGGCCATCATGAATGAGTGAGGAAGTGCCAAGAGCCAGCAAGTTGAGAGACAGAGCAAACAGAATGATAACCAGAGAGAAATGATTAGCGACGCCTGGAAGCACGTGGAGGTGCACACAAAGGCCCGCGTTCCAACTCGAGATGTTCGCGCGTATCGTACTCGATCCCAAGATCTTCTGCGAGTTGTACCGCGTCGGGCGGGGGCAAAGGGTCGGAAACGAGCGCCCAGAAGCTTTCATCAAGGAGGTAAAAAAATCAGTTTTCAGCCGCGCGCAACGTGGGTGGGTGTCGCCCGCCCCTCGCACAGAAAAAGGCAAGAGACCGAAAAGGGCGCACTCGTAAAACACCTTCCTCCGCCGCACCCATTCGGCGCGCCATTGCGCCCACTCAGTGTCGAGCGCGTCGAGCTCGGCGCCCGAGACGAGGGGCGTGCCCGTGCGCATAGGTTCGAGGTGTTCGCGGAGTTTTGCGACCTGGTCATCCAACGTTGTGTGGGGAAGGGGGAAATCACTTTACTGTCGCTGTGGTGGCGGCAGGGCGGCGGGGGGGCCATATCACGTACCTTGGACTCGGCTTCGTCTACCTGTACGGCGAGCTCCGAGTCGGTTGGAGTGCTCCTGATCCGTACCAGTTCTGCGGGATAGTAACCCGAGTTCCCTCCAGTCAGCATATATGCGCAATGAGGGCCCTTGGGCAAGGCACACGCACCTGCCGATGCGGCTTTGACTTGCGCCCCCAACGCCTTGTTACGCTCCACGAGCGCCTCTGCCTCTTCTACGAGAGCGGTGATCTTGTGATCGGGGAGCGCATCGAGATTGCCCTGGTTTGCGACGAAGAATGTGTTCTTGCCTGATCGTAAAATTCACGCATATGTATGGGAAAAGAAGGTGAGGAGGAGGAGGACAGAGAGTTCGATGTATATACCGTATGTCTTCTGGGTGAGCTCGCCCTTTTCGGAGAGGGCGAGAAGGATCTTCTGCGTGGCCGTCTTGGGGACGGCACCCTTGAGGTTGGCTGAGATGTCAACGGCGCCATATGGGCGGTTTATCTACAACAACAATACGTCAGACGTGGAATGAAGAGGGTCACTGCCACCACCAAACCAACCCGCTTAATGTAATCGAGAACCCTATTCTCCGCTTCGGATGCGAGGGAATGTTAGTAATGTCAGATTGTGTGCTGGTACAACGCGCACCGTCCTGCCCCTTGAGAACTTTAACGTCTGATTTTGCTTTGGATGACATTGCGAACGTCGAAAGCAGCCGTTGGGAGTAGAGTTAGGCAGTCGGATAATGGAGAGGCCCGGAGATCACATGGTTTTGATGTTCCGCGTTTCGGACCGGACCATCCAGGGCAGCCCGGGGTCAATATTTTTGCATTTATAGTCCAGACATCGACGACCGACTGCGTATGTACATTTCATTCGAATGAGCTCTGATGCGTCCAAGATTAGAGCTGCGGACCAAGTGATTCGCTCCGGCATCGCTGGTGGTGTTGCTGGATGTGTCGTGTGTACACCCGTGCTCTCCGCCCGACGCCCAGAACCGGCTGACGCAGCGCATATATCTAGGCAAAGACGGTCGTTGCACCCCTCGATCGTGTCAAGATCCTCTTTCAGGCTTCTAATCCTGAATACCAGAAATATGCGGGTGCGTCCCCGCACACTTGGTCGTGTGCTCGCTGTCGCTGATGACGCCACTTTTGACCAGGCTCGTGGAGTGGTGCCTTCAGCGCTGGGAGGCAAATATACAACGACTCTGGTGTTTTGGGGCTCTTTCAAGGCCACTCTGCGACGCTCTTGCGTATCTTCCCTTACGCCGCTATCAAATTCATGGCGTATGATCAGGTGCATGATGTGCGTCCCTCTTCGCTTTCGAATATTCGACACCCTTACCCAGTCGGCATGGCAGTTATTGATGCCCACTCGTGCACAAGAAACGAACGTAATGAGATTCTCAGCCGGTGCTATTTCTGGTGCGTGGGTATTTGTGCGGTGTGTGCTCTTTCGGGTGGGTGGCTGCTGATATCTTTTCCGCAAGGCGCAATTTCGGTCTTTTTCACGTATCCACTCGAGGTGTTGCGCGTGCGCATGGCATTTCATACCATACACAGTTCTGCATCTGGCCAACCCGTCCGCCCGTCCTGCCTGCGCACTGCGCGCTTCATATACGCCGAGGGCTCGCCCCACCACGCATCAGTATCTGCATCTGCGGCGCCGATAACGCGCGATCTCTTCCATACCTTTCCGCTCCTCAAATTCTACCGCGGGTTCACAGTCAGCCTGGCTGGCATTGTGCCATACGCGGGCACCGCATTCCTCACGTGGGGGTACCTGCGCGCCACATTCGTTCCCGTCGGGCCAGATGGCCGTCTGCGGGCGACACCGTTGGCGGATCTCGGCATTGGCGCCCTCTCGGGCGCGCTTGCACAAACGGTTTCGTATCCGTTCGAGGTGGTGCGCCGGCGCATGCAAGTTGGCGGACTGACTGAACCCGGGCGCTGGCTGCGTTGGGGAGAGACGATGCGCGCGATATGGGCGCGTGGTGGGATGAGGGGGTTCTTCGTCGGGCTCAGCGTTGGGTACCTCAAGATTGTGCCGATGAACGCGGTGAGCTTTGCGGTGTGGCAGGGGATGAAAAGGCTTTTAGATCTCTAGATCGTATTGGTAATGTCAATATTGATAATTGATTGCCACACGGCACGGCATCATCACACACCGAGCTGTCCGATGATTGCCGGGCTGCGGAATCCGCCGATCGCAGTGCTGGCTCCACTCGGGCTATTCATATCCCCTGTGGGGTGAAGGGCCCTTCCCGAGCAGAGCATGAAATACTTTCCCGCCGTCCTGACCGCGCCACGCAAAGCGGACTCTCCACTCCTTCCTCCATGACCTCGTCTCCACACACAGAACTCGACGAAGAACGGCGTCTGGACGAACGATACGTCCAGAATGCCTTCCACAGCTTCCTTAAATCCTCGCTCGCACAGGCAAAGGCGGAGCACTTGCTGGATGTAGAGGTCCTCAGCGGGGCAGAAGGGGACCTGATGATCACAGGTGCGTAGCCCCATTTCGCCCCTTGAATGCCCAGACTCACCCGTGCAATCAGGGCCCGCTCTGTGCCTCTATTTCGCCGCATTGCGCTGCACAACCAATCCTCCTTCCGTCCCCCTTCCCCGCAGGCGTTCCCGCAAGGAACAGTCTGCCCTGCGCTACGACCTCTCCCTCGACAACTGCCCCGTGCCGTTCATCCCCTTCCTCAGGCTCTGGTCCGAGTGCGTCCCTACCATCCAAGGCCTCGTGCCCGAGCACCAACACGACCTCGCGCGAATCATCTGCAGTCTCCCCCCCCTCTTCCACCCTGTCCCTCCCGTCTTGGGTCGCCTCGCCGCGGACCTGCGATCCATATCAATCGAGATCAGCCAGCGGCGCTCGTTTCAGGACCGCTATGCCAGCGACCTACAAGCTGTGATCGACGTCGGCGACCCCACCGACCCAGGGACTCCACGCGCAAAGGCATCGTTCGTGCCCCCACCAATGTACACACCATCCCCGACGACGCCCACATTCCCAGGGAGCGTGCCACCATCGCCCCAACCACCCCACTCGCCACATCTGCTCTCGCCCAGCGCATACTCGTACTCCCCTTCGCGTTCGCCCTCGCCACACCGGCTCCAGTCCGGTGCATGGTCCCCTTCCCGCTCACCTTCACCCGTACCGCATCTACTCCCACCAAATGCGTACTCCCCTCCCCGCTCACCCTCCTCAAGCTCCCCAGCCTCACCCCTGACCACCCCAACAATCGCAACGACACAAAGCCCCGCAATCGAGCTCATCCGCGAGACGCTCTACGCAGCACTCGCCGACGTCCTCGCAAGCACGCCGTCCCTCCTCCCCAAGCTCGCCTCCGACCCGCCCCGCGCATACTTCGCCGCTGTCTCGCTCGCCATCCTCGCCGTCGCGTCGTCCCCCGCCGTCACGGACGACGGCACCGTCCTCGGCGTACGCGGCGTCCCCCTCACCCTCGCGGAGTGCCCCGCGCCGCTGCGCCCGCTCATGCGCGAGCTCGCCGCGATCCGCCGCGAGGCGGCGCACATCGAGGAGGAGGACACGCGAGAGGCCATCCGGCTCGTGCAGGAGGGCCGCGAGGTGCCCGCGCCTCGGCTGGAGCGCGCGCGCATCTTGCTCGAGCGCGGGCCTGGAGCCGACTGTGATGATGCTGATGGTGCTAGGGGTCGGGCGAGCTGCGGGCGGCGGAGCGTGGAGGGCCGCGCGGTCGCGTTTGCCAATCGGGTGAATGCGCTCGCTTTGGCTATGACGCGGTTGCCGCAGTTTAGGGAGCGGCAGGACGACGTGTTCAAGGTGCTCGCTGGCGTTGGACTTTCATAAATAAATCGTGAGGGACTGTCTCTTTCAAGAAGTCGAACAATTTAGCATCGTGGAGTACGATAGTACGATACAGGAAGCTGCTGTTTGCAGCGTAATTTAGTTTAGTCGGCGTGTATCGATTCTAACCCATCTTATCTAGATCTAATGTTGTAGTACGCCGTACGCTGAATCGATAGGTGGAACGTGGAGACTAAGGATTGAAGCTGGGGATTACATAAGGCTACGGACCACACTCGTGATTCTCGCCTCTCACAACCATGCACCAAGCAATGCACCCAACTAAACTATGGGCACTAGGTTAAACTTGACAAGTCAATTGGCGCCAGGTAAGAAGCTGGCGTGATAGAGCATGCTAGTTCGAGCACTACCAGCAAGAAGACAACCTACGAAACGGAAAAGCAAAGCATACGGTAATGTTACTTGGAACGCTCCAGAGGACCCCCCTATCAGTATCAGCACTATTCAGATGAACGAAACTCGATATCCAAAACCACCTTACATGCATCGCTATCGCTACGTTGACAATCCCACAAAACATGATACGCCTTGCCCGCCCCAAGCACGAGTTCACTACCCGTATGCAATACATGTCGGCCAGATCGACGCCTACCGCAACCACTTGGAGACCTTTGGTTCGTCAAGCTTCCGACTTTCAGATTTCGCTTTTTCAGCTACGGTGATATTCCATTTCTTGATTTGACGGTGAAATGGATAAGGGACGTCTTTGGCGATCCGGTTTACTTTCTTATCCGAGAGCTTACGGACCTCGAACAAGGCCCGTTGGATCTGCGTGTACACGACCATCTCGGTGAACCGCAGGCCGTATTTCTTCTGCATTTTTGTACTCCAATGATGCCTGCAAAAGAGTACGTATGGCATCTCGACGCCAAAGAGTTTTGCGATGTCCCGGTCTCTGTTTTCCTGGTTCAGACCCGATTCAAAGGCCGACGCCCCCTTGCTATCCATCATTTGAAGGCGGCTGCCATGTTCTGGGACCCATATCTAATGACGTACTACCTCAGACTGCTCTTTGCATAGATACGTGGTGGCCAGGTGGCGTACCTTGCTGATTTTCTTCCATGCGTCATAATCCTTGACTATAATCTCGCACACATATGCATCCTTGGCTCCCTTGCGTTTTTTTTTTTCTTCCTCCCTGAGCCGGTTGCAGTAGTATCTGGCTCTATGATCGAGGTCAAATACGTACAACTAGTTACACATCTCAGTAACTTACACTTTTATTGACTGACCGACATACAGGGCATAGCCCCAACGATAGAATTCCTTGGTATCGACGGTGCCTGTCCCCGTCTGAATGCGCTCGATCCAGTCGGTGGCTAACCCGCTGTAGCCTATTACAACCCTACGCGGTTCACGCCTGGCCCTTACGCTTGGGTTTGGGACGATCCTGATCTCCTTGGCACGCTGCCAAGCTTTGATGCCTTGCTCATAGGCCTTCCATGTCAGGCCTTTTTCGTTGCGGAGGAGTTGGAACGTCACGCCTCGCAAGAGGTGAACAAGAACGCAAAACAAACGAATATAAGTGGGAAGGCACCTAGTTCTATCCTGACACAATTGTGTTGTGGCCGGTCGTCAAATAGGACCTGTCAGTGTCATTTCATGAAGATACGAACAAGAACAAGAGAAGTGAACGAATCTGTACCATGTCCGAGTAGCCGATATCGGACTGTCCATGAATCCTTTTGAAGTGCTTCACCTTAAATTCTGGTCATGATACACGTTCTCAGCGTGGTGGATAGCAAGTGGGCTAAGACGTCTAGGCATACCGTCCTCAATCACTTTGTATGCAGCCAGTTTCGAAATCGGCCGGTCGTTCCCATCGCTCGAGTCGGTAGCCTTGAAATAATACAACGCCTTGTTGCACCTATGGCAAATGGCGCGTCTGGCAGAAAGCCCACGACCCCATAAAGACTCACATGGCCTCGCTGGGATTGCGCGAAGCAATCGCAAGCTGTGCGCCTCTGCTCAGTATGTCATTGATTATGTCCGAGATATCGTCATAGAGGCGGATCCAATTCTTATGATTTCTGGGGACGACAGTTAACATGCAGTTCCTCGTGGCGTGGTTGGGATAGGGCGAGGGTCGGAGCACTGACGTCTTATCCCGAAGCAACTGGTCATCCACACGCTCAATGTTGTTCTGAATGGGCGTAACACGTCCTGGACCCTTTCCCCACGGTGACTTTGAAGAATTAAGATATCTCTCCCAGATCGTCCAGCTAGTAGTAATGGATATGGATACAGTATGTCAAAACGGGTAGGGATCAGCTGATTTCATCCACTGACTCTGTGTCCAAAGCAACGAGTTTCGGAAATGACATGATGTTGTCGACTGGAAAGAAGTTAGGAAGTCAAGAGAAAAGGGGGTTGATGCAAGACAGGGTAAATATAGCTTGCGGACTGTACTGGCACCCTAAAGGAACGCGATGAACACGTTGGATCGCAGAAAATGGGGTGCATCGGGTCCACTACATGCAGCAGGTGTGCCCTGACATGTGGTCGTCCTTTGCTATCGGGGCGTAAGGTGTGGAAGCGCCTTTTAACGCAACTTAAGGTTCAGCTTGAGTATATCGGGATATCACCCCACGCAGGACCCTGGTATGTCACAATCGATGGTCGATGCACATGCCAGATGCAAACACGAATTGGGGACTGAATGAAAAAACAGAAGCTCGGTGATTCAGACAAAAAAAGTCGCGTCGCGTGGCGACTACTATATTGATTCAAAGATCGCGCTCGGTGCCGCCGTTCCAAAACAAATGACAAACGTCACTATTACTGACTGTATAAGATGTGGAAGAAAACGGCACGTACTTAGCACTGGTATGTCACGGTAAGGCAACAGCTTTCTAATCTGATACAAACCAAGTGCGAGGCAGAAAATAGCCCAGCTTCGTCCGGGGTTTGCGTCCATCTACCTGCATGCTGCATGCCAAAGTAGGATTCTGACACCGGACGCGCTTGACGTTCCCGTTCTCTGCAGGTACGGCCACATACCCGCTCGCCTGTGCGGCGGGGGCGCCCTTTGTACAATGCGCAAGAGTTTATCAGTCCAGTGGCTATCGCTTGCCTGAAGACGCACGTTCAAAGAAATGAGACTATATGCAGCGTCAAAAGCAAACATACCGCTCGTGGCCCTGTTCACAATATTCCGTCTGTTCTTGCTCAGTGTAGTTGTAGTATGCCTTGTATGGGGAACCAGGAATGATGCAATTCTGACTTGGACCGGGACTAGCTTCCAAGCCATTGGTGGGCGGTGGAGGTAGTGGGTAATTGTATGGTTGATGTGCTACTAGTAAGTTCCCGCCGCGTGAGCACGTTCAGTTAGTACTATACAGCAAAACCGAGTGCGTGACACGAGGATGCAGCGACGTGGGTCGAGCGAATTGACGCATGGTGTTGTTCAATAACGGGCTTTGTGGGAGCAGGAGGTTTTGTCCAGCCCTGCGAATACGTGTAAGTGCCCGTGACAGATACCCTGGCGACGGCCGGGGAAGATCTCCCAGTACGAAACTGTGGTCAAAGGTGCCCTGAAAATGAGGGTACAAATTCACCCTCCAGTTCGGAACGTGAGATCGGAAGGTCCTGCGAACGCAAACCGTGACTCGGACCCAGGGGAGGTTGATGACTTCTAGTGGATTCCCGGCCGGGAGGGGGTCCCTGTGAGATGTAATTCCGTGGGTTCTGCGAGCGAGATTAAATGAACTAGTAGATAGCGGCAATGAAAAAGAACCCATTGTGACTTACGTCGACGTGATAACCGGCGTCGCAGTGTCCACGCCGCTGGGTGAGTCGGTGGGGCCCGGATTGAAGTGATATTGAGGACACCGTTTCGGCTGTTGGCGAGTTATTCTGTTAGGGAGTGAGTGTGTCAGGCTTTGGGAGCGTTTATTAGCACCATTCCTTCCTCTTGAAGCGCAGCAGTGAAGGTAACGAACCATCGTCATTCGCAGCCACTGGAGGAGGCCCTCAATGTCGCCGTCTGCCACTGAGGCTCTGAGCATCGCCACTCTTGTGAATTACACGACCCCATTCTTGGAATGTTTTGGAAAAAATCGCCACTGTCGTCGTTTCTGTCCCGGTCTCCCGACTGCTTGCACTGGCAGAATCTTTGTGATAGATATCATGGCCGTGAAACTTGGAAAGTCACGAAACCTGCAATTGAACCACTCACCATAGACGACCCTGATACTGTGCCCCTGCGCCTTCTCAAACTATCGAGGCGTGGAATCGAGTTTACCCGGATGTGGAGACACTGATATTCGCCTGAAAGTTTCCGTTCGACCTTCTATCACTCATTGCGAGGACACCGAGCGGTGGCAAAACGTGCAACTGAAAGAACCTGGATTGGCGCTCGCACGGCTCGTCTTTCCCACCCTTACCCTTGTACCCTGCAGGCAACCGGCACAGCATATCGGAACTTGGGAGGGTCGTGCTTTGAGCTGACCATTCAATATTCAATATCCCTTACTGTGTGGAGCTTGAAATGGGCCTGTTGATATATCACGCATGGGAGGGATTCCACTTCCCCATTCCTGATCCCGACGTTGGAGGGCGTTCGTTTCCACTTTTGGCTTTCTTTTTTCTTGGCCGCATGCAGAGCCGCCAATCCGAACGCGTGAGTCTGTTCGCTTGCGGATTGGATTTCCAAACGTACAACGGGAGGTCTGGGATACTGTACAGTCCTGGCGACTCGCGGCTCGTTGCGAGGCAACCGCGACCCCGTACTACCTCCCACAATTTCTGCTTTAATTTGTTGAACTGAATCCCCGTGTTTCTGTCGATCGGGTGGTGATCGACATGGTAGCTGGGGTCGACGCACCGGCCCATCACTGTTATTCACTGCGGCCAAGCCAAGTGCCAGTGCACCCCGTCCAACCTGACATCTGACAATACACATGACCTCTGCTTCGGTCCTCAGCGGCCTCAGCTGGCGCCCGAGGCGTGCAGAGTATATGCCTCTAGTGAGGGCGTTGGCGAGATTGCGCCATTCCTGGGAATATTCATGAACCACGAGGAAGGCGAAGTGGGGTGACTTTGAATGACGGTGACTTTGAATGACGCTACTACGATTGTGATCTTAACCCAACCTGTGTCGCGTGAAATTCACGACATGACTGCAATGTGGAGGAGGCGGGGGGGGTTAAGACTAAGGACCACAAGATCATGAAGTACATGATGCCCCCCAAAAGTGCTAACAAGTCAATTGGCGCCAGGTAAAAAAGCTAGCGTAATCGGTGCGCCACATGGCAATGGCTGGTTCGAGTACTACCAGCAAGAAGATAACCTACGAAACGGAAAAGCAAAGCATACGGTAATATTACTTGAAACGCTCCGGAGGACCCCTATCACTATCAGCACTATTCGGATGAACGAAACTTGATATTCAAAACTACCTTACATGCATCGCTACGCCGACAATACCACAAAAAATGATACGCCTTGCCCGCGCCAAGCACGAGTTCACTCCTGTATGCAATACATGTTGGCCAGATCTACGCCTACCCCAACCACCTGAAGACATTTGCATCGTTAAGGTTTCGAACTTCACGTCTCGTTTCGTCAGGTACGGTGATCGACCAATTGTTGATTTGACAGTGAAATGGATAAGGGGCGTCATTGGCGATCCGGTTTACTTTCTTATCCGAGAGTCGAGTGACCCCGAACAAGGCCCGTTGGATCTGCGTGTACACGACCATCTCGTTGTACCGCAGGCCGTGTGCCTTCCGTAGATCTGGCTCCCAATGATGCCTGCAAAAGAGTACGTATGGCGTATCAACGCCATAGCGTTCTGCAATGACCCGGTCTCTGTTTTCCTGGTTCCGACCCGAATCGAAGGCCGACCACTCCTTGCTATTCATCCTAGGAAGGTAGCTGTTACTTTCCGGGACCCATATCTAACGACGTACCTCAGACTACTCTTTGCACAGATACGTGGTGGCGTACCTTCCTGATTCTCTTCCATGCTTCATAATCCTTAACCCAAATAGCGCACACATATGCATCCTTGGCTCCCTTGCGTTTTTTCTTTTTCTCATTGAGCTGCTTGCAGTAGTGTCTGGCTCTACGATCGAGGTCAAATACGTGAATCTAGTAACGCATCTTAGTAACTTACACTTTCAATGAGTGCCCGACATACAGGGCATAGCCCCAACGATAGTTTTCATTGGTATCGACGGTGCCTGTCCCCATCTGGATGCGCTCGATCCAGTCGGTGGCTAACCCGCTGAAGCCTATTACAACTTTACGGCTGGCCCTTACGCTTGGGTTTGAGACGATCCTGATGCTCTTGGCACGCCGCCAAGTCTCGATGCCTCGCTGATAGGCCTCCCATGTCAGGCCTTTTTTGTTGCGGAGGAATTGGAACGTCACGCCTCGCAAGGGGTGAATAAGGACGCAAGAAAACGAATATGTGGGAAGGCACCTAGTTCTATCCTGACACAATTGTGGTGTGCCTGGTTGTCAAATAGGACCTGTCAGTGTCATTTCATGAACATATGAACAAGAACAAGAGAAGTGAACGAATCTGTACCATATCCGAGTAGCCAACCTCGGACCATCCATGAATCCTTTTGAAGTGCCTCACCGTATATTCTGGTCATGATACGCGTTCTCAGGGTGGATAGCAGGTGGACTAAGACGTCTAGGCATACCGTCCACAACCTCGTCGTATGAAGCCTTGTGAATAATCGACCGCTCGTCACCCTTTGGGTCTGTAGTCTTGAAATAATACAACGCCCTGTCGCACCTATAGCAAATTGCGCGTCTGGCGGAAAGTCCATCAAATCATTGGCCCCAACAAGACTTACAGGGCCTTGCTGGGATTGCGCGAAACAATCGCAAGCTGTGCACCGTTCTTCAGAATGTCATGGACCACTTTCGAGATGTCGTCGTAGACACGGATCCGGTTATCATGATTCCTGCAGACAACGGTTAACATGTAGTTTTTCCTTTGTGGCGTGGTTGGGAATTGGGATAGGGCGAGGGTCGGAGCACTGACGTCTTATCCCGAAGCAACCGGTCATCCACACGCTCAATGTTGTTCTGAATGGGCGTAACACGTCCTGGACCCTTTCCCCACTTTTTATGATCAAGAAATCCCTCCCAGATCGTCCAGCTAGCAATGATAATGGATATGTCAAAACGGGTAGGGATCAGCTGATTTCATCCACTGACTCTGTGTCCAAAGCAACGATTTTCGGAAAAGGCCGTGGCATGTCGTCGACTGAAAAGAGGTTTAGAAGTCAAAAGAAAAGGGGGTTGATGCAAGACACGGTAAATATAGCTTGCGGACAGGCACCCCAAGGGACGCGATGAACACGTTGGATCCATGCAGGTAGCAGGTGTGACATGTGGACGCCCTTCGCTGTCATAGGCGTAAGGTGTGGAAGCGCCTTTTAACGCAACATAAGGCCTTAAGGTTCAGCTTGAGTATATCGGGATATCACCCCACGCAGGACCCTGAAAAGCTCTGGGTGTACACTCTGGTATGTCACAATCGATGGTCGACGCACATGCCAGATGCAAACACGAATTGGGGGCTCTGAATGAAAAGGCAGAAGCTCGGTAATTCAGACAAGCCGTGTCGCGTGGCGACTACTATATTGATTCAAAGATTGCGCTTCGTGCTGCCGTTCCAAAACAAACGACATCCGTCGCTATTACACTGCATAAGATGTCAGGCATGTCAGGTTCTGTAGTCACGTTGACTCCGGTAGAACGATAATGGTTGCGCCTGAGTGTGCCTCCGTCCATATGATCAGAAACTCTTGGGACAAGCTGCTCATAGGAGTCTGGCACCCCGAATGTGATGTTGGATGGGCCTCCGGATGCAGAACATCAGTGGTTGAAAACAAGATTGAAAAGAGACCGAACATAAAACTGGTGCAATCACGTGGACATTCACGTTGTTGGGAACCACATGACCAGATTATCAGGCGTTCCCTTGGCCCGCGCCTCTGTCTCACTTACAGCCACGGGCATCTTCGAGTTATACGACCGGAGCGTGCACCGCGCACATATTGGAGAGTACCTGGCGTGCGCACAATTTCCGTCGTCTCGGCACTAGTGGGTGTCGTGTAGAGGTGCGCAAACCCTCTTTCTCATTTCTGTCGTCCTCTGCATCTCCGGATTCACAGTGTTTACCTTCCTCGTGAATCGCATCGTTGTGTTCACGTTTGTCTGCCGTGCAGGCTTTGCGCACAAGTCATCATGCTCGCATTGTATTGTATGACACGTGGCATAAATTTTTCCACGACGAATGGACAACACGGGCGTTGTTATGGATGCCAGAACGTACGAATTAAGAGACTCTCTTATGAGGTATGGTCTCCGTGCTCGACAGCTCAGCGAACTCGTCCCGCTGACACATAATAGAGCAGCCCTCAGCTGGGTGATCAACGAATTCATGGACACATGTAATACTCCGAGTAAACTCGAGACGTCATACAAGAGGGGCCGCGCGTGCTCGTCGATCTTCCCGGTCCGGCTAGCCTTCATCGCAGCCTCCTTGGAGCATAGTCCAGCTATCCCGCGCGCAATCACAAATGCCCTTTCGAAGATTTCTAGAGGTGAAGAACGCTACGCCCGGCTGTGGAAAAGACGTACAGCAGACTGCCTGCAGGCGCAGCTTCACCCCAACCAGTACTTGGGTCAGAGCTGCGTCCTGGTAGTGGTGAAGGCCTACCTGTCCGATTAGCTTTAGTTCCTTCGGATGCAGAATTTTTTTTCCCCATCTGCTGTGCATGGGACGGCTGTGTCCGCAGACAGCGCAATCGTTCCTTCAAGCGAGTCGACTATCTGGCCCACTTCTCCAAATAAGGCGTCTCCCCATCCCCGCTCTTCGACAAATCACATTGCTCTCGGTTCTACGACCGTTCGTCCTACGGTTCTGTCCGCTGGTGTCGGTGGACACCACTGGCTCTTGCGGCCGCAATCTAGACATTCCATGTTTAGGGAATTCGTGTAACCTTTGTTCAGCGGCGAATTCCCAGGCTGAACGTTCTACGCAGTGGAGGAAGATCTTGAAGTAGGTAGGACACATGCATACGGCGACGCTACGTATCCAAGCCCGTGCTCGCAATTCAAATTGGCCATGCTTCCGCACGGCACTTCTCAATAATCAAGGACACCGCCCAAAAGTGTATTCCCGCAGAACTGCGGATCGATTACTAGCGTCGAACCATGTGCAGAGTACTGCACCCTTTTTAGTGACTCGATTGGCGATTACGGTGATCGGATGTTGACTCTGAGTAGTTGTGACGAGTCACTCAAGGTAGAGGGTTCGATTTCACAGATAAGCGGGGAACTGCAAGCTGCTAGTCATGGTGCCGGCCGCTGGCAAGCTCGACCTCGGTAGCAAAGGAGTGAGTATGTAATTGGCTGCCACCAATAACTAGATTGCGCAGTCTGCTACGGATAACGAAGAGAGTTTGCGAAGTACACCAAGATCTGCGTGAATCTATAGCTGAAGGTTGACAACGACGTTGTCGGATGCCTGCGGCAGCGTAGCCAAGGGCTGGCCAGGTCCGACTCGCAGTAGAACTAGTATTGTAGTAACTCCTTCAAATATAAATGTCCAACCCTCTCTTCGCATGGATGGATCACTGCCCTTGTTTTCACTTTTTCTCCCTCCTTTGCTCTTCGAGACCTTCCTGGCACCTAACAGGAAAGTCGAAAAAGCAGCTATCACCAGTTCAGATTGCACACTTCAAGTTGTTTCGATGTCGTCATCGTCGGACCTCCTGATTCTGACACAAGCCTTTGCCGCCGCGCGGCGGGTATCCTCTGTTCGGAACGTCTTATCCTTTGGAGGAACAAACTCTCTGCGAGAGAATTCTATCGCCAGTGTGCCATGTGCAATGATGTATTGCATAGAAGATAGGATGGCAACACACTGCCATCCAAACCACCCCTTGCCCATGTAACCAGAAACGCTGCGCAGACGCAGACTCCAGCGAAATCTCTTTTCTCTACTATGATCATGCCATGATACTAGCGCGAGCTGTACGTGCAGTCCTCCATTTGTCACAATTGAACTTGCATTCATCATTTGTACTATGGACTTGCTGCATCCTCGCCGTTCCCAAAATGAAGTCACGCCATTGCCCGATACTACTTCCAATCCGCGCGACCTGATATCGGTCGCGTAATCAACGTCAAATACAACAAACGGACCTCGCACCTGCCAGTGGGGTCCCTCGCCGCTCTTGCATCCCATATTTCAGCCTCGCAACGCGAGACGCCATATGTGTGGGGTCTGTCGCTCTTCTCACGTCTTTGCCGCCCTTTACCAAATACCAATACCTAGGTGACCTGTTCCGTCGCAAGCAGATGTCCCCAGATAAGGTCAATTCCACACCCGACCCCGTGACGCACGTCCTGTCGGGTATGTGCAATGGCCTATGGACCATTTCAAAATTCGCCATCTCCGCATACCAGCATGGTTGTCGACATCGATGTCGTCAACCATGCCTCATACAAAACAGTACATCTATGTTTTTTATAGCAGCAGATTTTGTCGAATAATTTCATGCATGTGTTGTCTTTTCATTTTGCGTTCATGCATCTATCACTGCGAGCAGGAGCAGAAAAGTGGACACAGGCCCTGTCCAATTAGATGGCCAACGAATGCGGGCTTCGGTCTTTACCCAGGCCGCAGACGCTCGTTGGCCATTTCATTGCATGGCCACCATCTGCTTCTCTACTCCTGTTCGCACTCTTTTATCTACAATAAAGCCCTCTCATTATCTTTATTCTTTACTATACACGCGCTCCACCGCGTAAACGCAGATTGGTTCTCTTGAGAAATAACGCTACAAGAGTTGTTACGACAAGACCTCTCGATCCATGACCGTAACCTCGTGTCACAATGGAATAGGAAACGCCCCATTAGCCAACGAGCTAATAGAACACACCATCAAGCACACCCTCTTTCGTGGGCCTGTATTTCGCCAAAGAACTGGTCGATTGCGTCGCGTCCTATCGGTGCTAGGTCCGAGCAGTGCGCGCATCCTCCTCGCAGCACCGCAGTGAATGCTGGTCACTGCTGCGTAATCGCTGCGGTATTGTATGCCATCCATCAACGCACCCAGGTGTACCGCACGCACAAATCTCAAGATGGTAAGGAAAAAACGTCTTCCGCTGCCGCAAGCCTCAGAAGAGGCGGCGAGGTGCTGCGCCAAAAATCGAACTTCTGCTATCCCACGACGCTCGTTGCGGGGGTGCCAACGGGAAAAGAAAATCGTGGATGGTTCGAAATACGCATTGCTGTCTTATGTGGGGGAGAGTCCGTCGTGGGGCCTGAGCGATGAAGAAGACATTCGCCAGCTGAATGCGTCGGTACCTTCGATAAACGAGTCCAATTCAAGCGCCTCAAAAACAGTAACGCACCCCCTTTCGGGGTGGCTGCGTGCGCAAGTGAGACTAGAGGGCGTTGCATCGAGTGGGCATGTCTCTAACTGCGGCACGGTCAGTGGTAAACACCAAGGCTTCGCAAATGATCGGGTTTGTGCGCACTAGCTCCTGGATACATGGCCTTCTCGTGCCCCTACTTGACCATCTGCCAGTAATTCGCTTTGGCATTCTCCATTCGGGGTGTTTGTGAGCTGTGAGCTGACCGATGAGTACTCGATGAGTGCCGCAATATATGGGTTGCTGGGCTGGGCTGAGTGCTAATGCAGTGTTACGTAATCAACAAAAGCAACCCAGCTGACCCACAGCTGCGGTTGCGCTTCCCCAGTCAGCGAGCGTCCTGCTCCAGAATACCGCAGCATCTCTTCTTCTTTGCGCCTGTCCGAACTAATGGCGCGACTCCCTTCCTGGCTTCCTGGATGACTTGCCTTGTTTGTTGAAAACCAGCACCCGGCTATCCCCAAGTTTCAATGTTTCACCCCCGGATGCGGAACCACAGAGCAGACCCTGACACTTATCCTACTGCGTACATGCGAGGAGTGTCTACACTAGATGTATTTCTGGAAGCTACGGAGTCCCATCTGCAGGCGGTGCGACCAACTTCATGGCCTCCCGCTGCGGCACAACGAAAGCAGACCTCCGAAGGCGATGCGAGCACCCGCAACATGAGTAACACAGGACCAATGCTATTGCGTTCAGTGAATCCGCAGTCGCATGCGATTGAAGTTTAAATCTCCCGTATGCGCTACAGGCACCACCTTCCATGAAGAAAAGGAAGTCACTCTCTAGGAATAGCTCCTGCGATGACCTCCGCAGTAGTCTTGCGCAGAAGTAAATCGTAGCATAACAAATCTAGCGAACATCATGCGGACTGACAGTAGACCTTGGTCAAAGGACGGTCCGATGACCCTCCTGCTGCGCCCTTGAGACACAAAACCTACCCTGTGCGCACCGTTTGCGCTATCCTCCACCCCCACCTTGGTACTTCGTTGAAATATGTTCCCCAGAGGTAATCGCCGATGCTGGTCGCGGTCGTGGTGGCCGTGGTGGTCGCGGCGGTGAGCGTGGTGGCTTCCGTGGTGGCTTCCGTGGCGACTTCCGTGGTGGCTTCCGCGGGGGCCGTGATGGTTTCCGTGGTGGCAGCGATCGTGGCAGTAGTCGGGGTCGCGGGTTTGGTCGGGGTGCGGTCGCTGCGCGTGGCCGTACTCCTGCAGCCGGCGGCCAACCAAGTACACCCCCTCTCCCCCTCGACCATGTTAATGCCATCGGTGTCAGGCGCCCGGGCTACGGGAACGCTGGACGCTATACTAAGCTCATCGGGAACCACGTTGAGGTCGAGCTCAAGCAGGGAACGATGTATCATTATGATGGCATGTGCCTGTCTCACCTTCCTGCGAAGACATGTGACTTACGGATATTTTCTTTCGTGTGCTGACACGATGTAGTTGGTTAGTATATGTAGTTCTCAACGTCTTGGAAAACTGCAGGATTATTGATCGCTGTTCTTCATAGTCATCACGCCGCGTGGTGAAAATCGGCGTGGTGGGAATCTATCGATCGACCATAATCATCGAATTATTTTCGCCTTGCAAACACAGGTCGAAGAGCTGCTTTCTGCCCGCCGTGGGGTATACGACGGGAGAAAGAATTTATTCACATCGTTTGACCTCGGATTCGAATCCGGGGCTCGCGAGGTGAGACTTTCATACCCTCACTCGTCCTCTAACTCAACTCCGTTCCCGCCGTGCAGTACATCGTACCCTTAGGCCCTCCCTCTGACGAGGGCGCTCGACCGACTACGGAATTCACAGTCAGACTAACATACGTGGCTTCAATCAATCCCGAGTGCGTGGTATTCCGACCCTATTGAATCAACCAATGCTTAATTGATTCCCAGAGTGCTACAGCGCTTTGTGAAAGGCGAACAGAGTCACGACAACGAAGTCTTGACCGCCATAATGGTGCGGACAGTCCGTCTCTGTGGCTAAAGCTACTCTCTCATCCGTTTCTCTGGTCAGGCATTGAATATCGTCATTCGGATGGAACCCAGCCTCAGATGCCCGTTCAAGGGGCGATCTTTTTACACCAACCAAGAAACACGACCCATTGGCGGCGGAATACACCTATGGCGCGGATACTTCCAATCTGTGCGCCCCTCAATAAACCGGATGTTGATCAATGTCGATATCTCAACCGGCGTCATGTACAGGCCCGGCAGATTAATGGACCTAGCCTTGGAGTCCCTTGGCCTTTCTGGGAGGCCAAATGCCCTCGCTCCACGCCTCGGATTTCCCGACCGTGAGCGTCTACGGCTCCAACACTTCATCACGGGACTCAAGGTCACCACCCCGTACCGTTCGCGGGAGCGCGATAGAAGGCGGCTCATCAAGAAAGTGACTCGGGAGGGTGCCCGAGACCGAACGTTTGAAATAGGAGACGGACAAATTATGACGGTCGCTGAGTATTTCCAGGACCAGCTAAATATACCCCTACAATTTCCAGACATGGTATGTGTGGAGGTCTGTACAACATCTCTATCATCCTGCCCCTCCCTCTCACGTCCTGTAGCTCTCCACCAAGGCCGTAATCCCACTGGAGCTTTGCGAAGTTCCACAAGGCCAGATAGTTCGTAAGCAGATGTCCCCAGATCAGATCAATTCCATACTCGGATTCTCGACGATGCGCCCTCCTGAACGCATGAAAAGTATTGTCAAAGGATTAAATGTGTGTCCCAACTAGACCGTCGGTTGGCTTTGTTGATAATGTGCCGCCAGGTGCTGCAGTATGGGCAGTCAGAATACGTTCGCCAATTCGGCATGTCAATTTCGGACAAGCTCGTCAATGTCGATGCTAGAATCATCGAACCTCCAAGGTTAAAATATAACCCAGCATCGAGACAACCGAACGTGGTGTGTAGATTCTCCTCGTTGGTGATTATATGAATTTATGTGCTCGTGCATAGCAACCGAGGGAAGGTGCATGGAACTTGTGGGTTCTTTCATTACGGCTGGCCTATGTTGCGTGATGACGCCCATATTCGAAGGATTGACAAGCGGATGTATCAGCCTGCGGGGTTCCCGAATTGGATGGTGATTATTTACGAGCGTCAGCACCGCTTCAACCGCAATGCCGCCGACGGGATGATTGAAGGATTTGTGAATGGCTGCAAGGCTGTCGGTAGGACCATTCAGTCGTATCCAACTGCCACCGGTCGGAATAAAGTCTGGTAGGAATTACTGCCAACTCCAAGCCAGCAGTCGTGAGATGGGAATCGGGCCAAGGGATTATTGGTCAGGTGCGGAAAGATGATGCCTTTATACTGTCCGTGGCTGACCCTCCCCAGCAACTTCGCGCTGCATGCGAGGAATGTCAGCGGAAAGCAGGAGCCCCTCCATCTCTCATAGTCGTTGTCATTCCGGAGGGTGGCAATGATATCTACACTGCCGTCAAATAGTAATCCTTATGACCTCTATCCGTCGTGACCATTTTTGACGCCCGTTTTCCTTGTTTGCCAGTTTTGGCGATGTCAAGGTGATTAATGTTTGAACCGTGGGCACTTTGCTGCAATCTGATATTTTCTCCCAGGCGGGCATTCCGACGCAATGTATGAAAGCGGCCAAGTGCTTCCGCGCAAAGCCACAGTATTACGCAAATATCACGTTAAAGTAGGACCATTCGTAATTGATTCGCTATCTCTGACTTAACAAATGAACTACATCAGAGTGAATATGAAGCTTGGCGGGACAAACGTCGTACCCGAACCCAAGGATATTTCTTTCCTCACTGACCCGGCAAACCCGACGATGGTCATGGGTATGTCCCTCATCCTATGTCACATGAATGTATTCCTCCATGCGCTGATTTCTAGGTGGGGACATTACTCACCCTCCGCCTGGCACCCGAGGCCGTCCGTCATTTAGTGCCATAATCGGGAGTGTCGACGCCCACGCAACGAGATATGTCTCGAGGCTCGGGGTCCAGGCAACGCATAGGGAACTCATTGATGGAATAGAGGACATGTGTGTAGTGCGTATTTCTGCACCGCATAGGCGTGAAAGCTGTTACTTAATAAGTTCCAGTCCGTGTTCGAAGAATACCAAAAAGCAAATAACCAACTTCCGAAGCGCATTCTGTTCTATCGCGGTCAATAATTTGGCTCTTGTCGAGCATAGCCCACTACTGACGTATGTCCTCCAGACGGCGTCTCCGAAGCCGAATTCAAGGTCATCATTGATGAAGAGCTCCGTCGCGTCCGCCGTGCGTTCCGCTCCTTCGCTTTTCCTTTCGTTTTTAATGGTCACCCACCCCACCCCACAGGCGCATGCGAAAGAGTAGGGTTTAATCCTAAAATTACCTTCATTGTGGTTGGAAAATACCACAAGGTTGTATTCTTTCCTACGACCGACATGGACCGCAGCGGCAACTGCCCCGCGGGCACGGTCGTCGATAGGGATGTCATAAGCCCTGTCGAGTTCGACTACTATCTCTATGGCCACGCCGGGATCCTCGGCACGAGCAGGCCAGCCCACTACAACGTCCTCGTGGATGAAAATAACTTCACGTGCGTTGTTACATCACGTCCTTGACTGAGGCTGATCTAGTACTGACACTGACGAATCCTTGCCTTTTGCCGTATGGCGCTTCCACAGGCCGGATGGCCTTCAATCTCTGTCTTTTGCGCTGTGCCATGTTTATGCGCGCTGCACGCGCTCGGTTTCAGTCCCAGCACCAGTCTACTGTAAGTCCCCCTTCCTTATTTATGCCCTTGATGGGACGTGTCACTGACGCTCTGACTTTGTGAAATAGACGCGCACAACGTCTGCATGCGTGCCAAAAACCATTATGACCCGCAGGTGGGTCCAAACTTGTTTGAATCTGACATCGCGTCTGCGACGACCGATTCGGTGGAGCCGGGAAATGTGGGGGAGGGAGAGTTTCAACTGGGCTTTCGGCAGGCACATGAGCGCATGGCGAATACCATGTATTTCTGTTGAATGGGTAGTCATTGGCGACTGGTGATCATTTAGCAGTAGCATAGTCTCGTAGTTATAGCGTCTCGTCAAGTGCCTGTAGGGGGGTTAGCAGGATGCACATATGCACATGCAATACACCCCATCGAGTACTGTAGTAAGAATTTTTTTTTTTTTGCAAGCCAACCGGCGAAGCCGGGCCGGGGTAACGTAGTTCCCCCCAACTCTAGATCTACTCTGACACTTGCGCTTCCCTGTGTCTTCGGCACTTCTATTGTGCATAATGTAGCGTTTCCGGAAAGAAGGATGCAGAGGCGTCGTTAGGTTTCGGTGTGGATGATGACTTTGCCAGTTCGAGATGCAGGTGGCGTCAGGGGGGGTCATGAAAAGGACTAAAGGAGGTGCTCGCGAGCGCAAGCCTGCCAAGTGAGAGAGATAACTTATACGACCTTTGTCTATCAGAACCTTCTATGAATTTTGTAAATTTTATTCCGAGGTTGAATCTTCCTGATTTCTCCCGATGCCAGTGTCAGTATTAGTATTACCCATGCCTCTTCGGGTCGGCTGACCGGCCGGACTGTCACGTGCCCGTATCACGCGGGAATGGATAAGCTTATCAATTATAATATTCCAACATATAATAGACTTGGCTTATCACTATATCACTTTCCGCCTGCCGTGTACAGTATGTTTCGACTACTACAAGAGCGCTGGAGCGCTTGTCTTCCCGCCAACGTGCTCGTGACATATAGGCGACTTTGACAGTGATGTTATGGCGCACTACGACATCTTTCGTGAACAACTCGCGATCACATATCCTGCTTTTGGCCACGCCTTATGGGAGCCTGGTCCGGATGGTGTTCACGGCCGTGTGACGATCGGCGACGTCGGTTACATACGTCAAGGCAAATTCCACCGTCTTTTCAACGCTTTGCTTTCCGCAGACCACCCATCCCATCATGAAACCCCACTGCCAGAGCATCACGAGCCACTTATTCCTAACGTCTCGGATCATATCGACAGAGGCGTACTCAAGCCCGACCATTACTGTTCTGCCGGAGTGACAGTGGAGATTGAGAGAGAAGACATTCACGCCACAATGTAATTGTGCTACATTGCTTGATATTGTCTTCGCTGATGCCTTTACAGGCCTGCAGACTTTCCGCAGGTCTCATTTTTATGTACGAGGAGGCGAGGGGGCGCAGTGCTGTCTATTCCAGTAGACGCCCAACGTCAGGACACCCGCGCGCGAGGGGATTTTGGCAAGTGGATGGTCAGACACATCGACTCGTGGTTTGCGTTCGCCCGCGGGCTCGGACTCGGAATAGAGCACATGGAGGAAATCGTTCTGGTCACAGGCCAGCATCTCACGAGATCTTGGGCTAATGTTGCGTTCTTTGAGGGCCAGGCAAGTGGACAGGCATCACTTGGGGTTCGCGTGGTCCAAGGCCCCGAGGTTAGCATCAATTGGCACTGCTTACCTGGGAGTGTTCGAGGAGGGGTCCGGAGTTGGGGCCCCGAAGGGAGGGTATGTCACAAAGCTCATTTCGAGGTAACAGTAGAGTGATCTTACACACTTTTCAGAACCTACTAGAGGATCAATGCGTGCTACTCCGAGGGTTCCGTGTTACTCGTATCCTCGGGATTTTACCGAAGCGGCTCAGAGGAGCAGCGGGATCCCATCCGAGTCCGGATCCGGATCACGATGACTATGAAACGCTCAAAGAACTCACGTGGTCAGGTTCAGATACAATGTTGAAGTTCTCAGATTGACTCATCCCGCCCTTCATCTCAACCTTCAAGGTATCAGGATCCCCTTCATGTCTTGCTAGAATATGTTGCGGAGGTGAGTACCAAACCTGGGCCGCGTCTTCTCTGCACCTTCAAGTATGCCCTTCAACCTAACCCAGACTAAACAGCGGGCACATGACTGCGACATGGTTCTCGCTCATGATGACGACCTTGCATGGATTCATGGTGTCGATCAAGCTGACGCACTGATGGATCACCTCGAAAATTCCAAACCAGAAATACAACGAGTCGAGTGTGGTCAGTGCCTACAAATATCACGACTTCTTGGGTTTTCATTGCCAAGATTATTTTTCTAAAAGATTGTTCTTCCTCAAATGGAGGCATCAGTACGAAAGGCACTTTTAAGGTCGCAATGCTTTCCAAATGGTCTCAGAAACCGAGTCTTGCTCGCCAGGACATTCTTGCGGCTGCACATGATCAGGCCATCGGCGTCGGGCGCCCAGGATATGGTACAGAGGGGCGGCAGATTAAGTTATTTAGTAACCATGTTGAGGTCAAGTTCGACCATGGAATGATCTATCATTACGATGGTATTTATCTGTCTTCCTTCTCGCGAAGAATTGACTTATTTTTCCCCTGCGTTGTCATGATATAGTCGGTTGGTGTATGACGTCTTGGAGGACTGCTCGACCGCTGACGGCTCTCTATCACAGTCATCTCCCCTTTGGTAAGAAACGGGGTAGTGAGATGCGATCAATCGCACAAAATTTTAAGGTCATCCATGCCTTGCAAACCCAGGTCGAAGGTCGTCTTTCTGTCCAGCCTGGGGTATACGACGGGAGAAAGAATCTATTCACATCGTTTGACCTTGGATTCGAATCCGGGGCTCGCGAGGTAAGACTTTCACACCCTCACTCGTCCTCTGACTCAACACCTTTCCCGCCCTGCAGTATATCGTACCTCTAGGTCATCCCTCTGACCGAGGCGCTCAATCAACTGAGGAGTTTACTGTCCGACTAACATACGTGACTTCAATCAATCCCGAGTGCGTGGTATTCCGACCCTGTTGAATCAACCAATGCTTAATTGATTCCCAGAGTGCTCCAGCGCTTCTTGAAAGGTGAACAGAGACACGACAACGAAGGTTTGACCGCCATAATGGTGCGCGCGGTCGATTTCGAGCCGAGGCTACTTCATCATCCATTTTCTGGTTAGGCATTAAATGTCGTGATTCGCACGGAACCTAGTCTCAGATACCCGTCCAAGGGGCGATCGTTTTTTACCAACCACGACACAAGACCCATTGGGGGCGGAATACACCTATGGCGCGGATACTTCCAATCCTTGCGCCCCTCAATAAGTCGGATGTTGATCAATGTCGACATCTCGACCGTCGTCATGTACAGGCCCGGGAGATTGATTGACCTAGCCTTGGAGTTCGTTGGCAATTCCGGGAGACCAAACGCCCTCGCTCCACGCCTCGGATTTCCCGACCGCGAGCGTCTACGGCTCCAACACTTCATCACGGGGCTGAAGGTCACGACTCCATACCGTTCGCGGGAGCGCGATAGAAGGCGACTCATCAAGAAAGTGACTCGGGAGGGTGCACGAGACCGAACCTTCGAAATAGGAGACGGACAAATTATGAAAGTCGCTGAGTATTTCCAGGACCAATTAAATATACCCCTACAATTCCCCGATATGGCATGTGTGGAGGTCTGTACAACATCTTTACTATCCTGTCTCTCTCTCTCTCATTCCCTGTAGCTCTCGACAGGGGCCGTAATCCCATTGGAGCTTTGCGAGGTCCCACCGGGCCAAGTAGCTCGTAAGCAGCTGTCCCCGGACGAGGTCCATGAAGTACTCAGATTCTCGATGATGCGCCCTCCTGAACGCATGAAGAGTGTTGTCGATGGCTTAAATGTGTGTTCCAACTGGCTCGTCGGCTGTCTTTTTTGATAATGTGCCACCAGGTGCTGCAGTATGGGCAGTCAGAATACGTTCGACAATTCGGCATGTCAATTTCGGACAAGCTCGTGAATGTCGATGCTAGAATCATCAAACCACCAAGATTGATATACAACTCAGCATCCAGGCAACCCAACGTCGTATGTAGATTCCCCTCATTGGTGATCATATGTATTCATGTACTCGTGCATAGCAACCGAGGAATGGTACATGGAACTTGTGAGTTGTTTCATTACGACTAGCTTATGTTGCGCGATGACGCCCGTATTCGAAGGATTGATAAACTGATGTATCGGCCCGCGATGTTCCCAAATTGGATGGTGATTATTTACGAGCGTCAGCACCGCTTCAACAGCAATGCCGCCAACGAGATGATTAGAGGATTTGTGCATGGCTGCGATGCTGTCGGTAGGGCGATTCAGTCTTGTCCAATTGCCACCGGTCGGAATGAAGTCTGGTAGGAATCACCGCCAATCCCAAGCCAGCCGTCGTGAAATGGGAATCGGGCCAAGCGAATATCGATCGGGTGCGTCATTTAGCTGCTTACATTGTCGATGGCTGACCCTCCCCAGCAACTCCGTGCTGCATGCGAGGAATGTCAGCGGAAAGCAAGAGCCCCTCCATCTCTCATAGTCGCTGTCATTCCGGACGGTGGCAACGATATCTACACCGCCATCAAACAGTATTTGCTTTTAACCTGCATCAGTCGTGACTATTTTTGACGCCATGTTCCTTGTTTTTTAGTTTTGGCGATGTCACGGTGATTAATGTTCGACTATGGCTATTTGTTGCAAACTAGTATTTTCTCGCAGGCGGGCATTCCTACCCAATGTATGAAAGCGGCCAAGTGCTACCCCGCAAGGCCACAATATTAC
Organism: Russula brevipes; assembly: GCA_022496215.1. Classification (NCBI taxonomy): domain Eukaryota; kingdom Fungi; phylum Basidiomycota; class Agaricomycetes; order Russulales; family Russulaceae; genus Russula; species Russula brevipes. The sequence goes on along the minus strand of WTXF01000064.1, from coordinate 77,107 downwards.
GCAAATATCGCGCTGAAGTATGTCAGCCCGTAAATGATTACCCTCTATATCTCTGACTTGACATCTACGTCAGAGTGAATATGAAGCTCGGCGGGACAAACGTTGTACCCGAACCCCAGAATATTTTTTTCCTCACTGACCCGGCAAACCCGACGATGGTCATGGGTATGTCCCTCATCCTATGTCACATGAATGTATTCCTCCATGCGCTGATTTCTAGGTGGGGACATTACTCACCCTCCCTCTGGCACCCGAGGCCGTCCGTCATTCAGTTCCATAACCGGAAGTGTCGACACCCATGCAACGAGATATGTCTCGAGGCTCGGGGTTCAGGTAACTCATCGGGAACTCATCGATGGAATAGAGGACATGTGTGTGGCGCGTATCTGTGCACCGCATAGACGTGAAAGCTGTTACTTAATATGCTCCAGGCCGTGTTCGAAGAGTACAGGAAAGCAAATAACCAACTTCCGAAGCGCATCTTGTTCTATCGCGGTCAGTGATCTGGTTCTTGTTGAACACAGCTCGTACTGACGTATGTCCTCCAGACGGCGTCTCCGAAGGCGAATTCAAGGCGATTATTGATGTCGAGCTGCGCCTCGTTAGAAGTGTGCATCGTGCCGTTTTACTTCCCCTACGCCTCCAATAATCTTTTACCACAGACGCATGCGCAACACTGCGCTTCAACCCGACGATTACACTCGTGGTTGTTGGGAAGGGCCACAAGACCGTCTTCTTTCCCGCTCGCACGGCCGACGCCGACAGCACGGGGAATTGCCCCGCTGGCACGGTTGTTGACACGGGCGTCGTTGACCCGGTCAAGTTTGATTATTATCTCTACGGCCACGCGGGACTACTCGGCACGAGTAGACCGGCGCACTACACCGTCCTCGTTGACGAGAACAACCTCACGTGCGTTGTTGCATCGCTTTCTGATCCAAAGAGTGGTACCGACGCTGATGAATGCTCCTGTCCTGGCCTGGGTGTTTTGGCGTGTGACAGACCTGACGACCTTCAATCTCTCTCCTTTGCGCTCTGCCATGTCTATGCCCCCTGCACGCGTTCGGTTTCGGTCCCTGCCCCGGTCTACTGTAAGTCCCCTTCCTCCTCATCCTTTTGATACGACATATAGGCATGGAACTGACACCGTGGCCTCCGTAAAAATAGACGCGCACAACGTGTGCCTGCGTGCCAAAAACCACTATGACCCGCAGCAGGGTCGACAACTTTTTGGATCTGAAATTGCGTCGGCGAGTGCCGATTGGATAGAAAATGAGGAGACTGACTTTCAAAAGGGCTTTCAGCGGGCGCATGAGCGGATGTCAAACACTATGTATTTTTGTTGAATGGTGACTGGTGATCATTAACTTAGCAGTACAGTAGGCATGGCCCCGGAGTTCTAGCATCCATCACGCATCGGGTGAGATATTGATATTGAGGGGTGCAACCTATCTGAACCCACGTGGCGAAGCCGGGTAATCCTCCATTTGTGGTCATGCTGTATCTAAGACTTCCGCTTCGCTCCCCTTCGGCACTTCTATACCGACTAGTCGCTTCCTACATGATGTTATCGTGCAGCGTTCGGCGTGTGTGGACCATAATGGCAATGGATCACCATCACCAGTGGGCGTGTAAAGGCCTGAAGGAAGGATGTATTCGCGGTCCTGTAATACGGCGTTCCTGGGAAGGCCAGAAGGGTGCAGACGGACGGAGGCGCCGTTCGGTGTTGGTTGTGGATGAGATGATGACCCTGCCATTCGAGGAGTCAAGCGCAAGGGATAACTAGATAACTTACTGAGATAACGGCACGATCTCCGTCATGTCAGAACCTCCCAGAGGGTCGGTGCATAATTTATTCGCGCTGTTCCGTCATCTTTGGGCCTTGGAATTCCGTCACGAGGTTGGGTTTCCCCCCAAAAAAAAATTGAGTCAACATCTTCCCTTATGCCAGTGTCAGCTATTGGCTAGCCGGCATTGACGCGGCCGACCAGCTAACTCGCCTCGCATAAAGCGCAGCGTGGCTGGCGCCTGCGCCCCATCTCATGGCGTGGCGGCCATGCTGAGACCGCGTCCTGTCCTTGTCCGACGCGCAGCACGCCGCCCATACCCCCCTTCCCCCCTCAGACTGTCCATGCAACAACATCCCAAACGCCGTACGTAACATTGTATTGTATAACTTAAGGGTGGTGAGATCAGGAAACCCCACTGCATCGTCATCCCGCCGTCCGAGTCCTGTTGGGAAAACGAAACGGTGGCAAAGTCAGCCGGTCATTCGTATGCTACGCCACCCACCTCGAAACGGGTTGAAAAGGTAGGTGTGGTAGAACGAGAAGGGTCGGTTTAGATCTGCGACGAATACAGTCGGGACCGCTATTCGACTTGCCTTGTCCACTGCCCCACGCACACGGAGCGCTCGGGGGCCGTCTGACGCGTCCAGGGTGAATTGCGGCGGCTTCAACTCAACCGTGCCAGTGACCAGTGGATGGCATGGGCTCACTCAGGCTCACTGTCGACTTTTTCAAATACTTTCGTGAACGTGAACAAACTTGCGATGGGCATTGGACGACGGACGACGCGCCTCATGGGGAGGTTGGGAACCTGTAAGTTTTAAGTTACAGTACATGTGGTTCCGAGTTCCACAGGTTAGTCGTCCAGGTCCAGTTCCGGGTGACTCGGCGTGGACGGGGTCAGTCAGTCACGATACGCCAAATCCCAACCCCAAACCATCCTTGCCTTGCCGCAGACCACCCACCGATCAGCCCCATACATCATAAAATTCTCCACTACCAGAGCATGATCACGAACCACTTTCCTTCTGACCTCTCGGCGTCGTCTCGGCAGAGGCATACATATGCATGTACTCAAGCCCCGCCAGTAACTAGCACTGGTACAGTGTTACGCGGGGGGACCGATTGTTCAAGCGTTCACGTCTGACCATATGTGCCAGAGACCCACCCACTGATCCGACGGCGCCGGCGCCTGCAGGAACAAGAAATACGGAAGGAGTTCAAAGAAGTCCTTTCGTCACCCAGTACGCACACATGAAGCGGACGGCGACGGAACAATGTCGAACGTTGAGCGCTGAGCGCTGAGCCATGACCACCCCGTAGTGACCGGGTCTTCTTCCACTTAGCCTTGTAGTCAGGTATTGGCGCGTCTCGTGCAGAGATGCAGAGATACATCACTCAGGGACGCGAGGAAATACTAAAAAGCAGAGACTGCCCATCTCTGTAAACACAAAACCAACAATATGCTACAGGAGTAGGCGAAAAGAAAGAACAAGCCGTATATATCTACGCAGAGGAGGGATAGGAATTTACATTAAGAGGCACAAACATCGTATAGTACAAGACCGAATCAAGAAGTGAGTTGGCGGCAGCAGGGACATGATTGACGTGTTAGCAAGAGCATACTGCACACCATACATGAGTACATGAAAAAGATAAACCTAAACCCGTACCCATACCTATACCCATACCCATACAACGCCGATTGAGCCAAAATAATTATCTACCGATTATCTTCAACGTCTCTCATCCCTGTGTCATAAGAGCCTTCCTATCCCCCTGGCGTCCACGCCCGCACCAGGACCGCCAGCACTGGTAGTAGCGAGGCCCAACATACTTGACATGTACGTCTCCCAATCTTGCGTCCTTCAGGGCACACCACACCATGTTAGCTTGGTCACAAAATATAAGAGGCGGTAACACGCACTCGTAGGTCGAGGGCATCGTCGACCACATCATCATCGTGTCCCGGTCAACTCCAATCTGCCCATCCTGCAGCATCGCCGGCGCGAACTGCCGCAAAATCGCTTCCTTGTCCGCCGTCGGCACCCCGTAGCCACCAAATTCCATCTCCATCCAGTTCATGTCCGGGACGTCACCACCCCCAGCACTGGTGCCAAAGTCATTACTCGGCTGAAAACCATTCTGCGGCGAACTCGAGCTGCTGGATATCGATGCGGATGTAGACGGAGGGGTTGACACTGCGAGATCGTACAGTCCGTGCGTCGCCAGTGTTGCACTTATCCCAGGAAGTGGTGCTCCTCCAGCTCCCGTAGGCAACGACAGCGCCCTGTTGCTGTTACCGTACGCCGCTGGCGAAGCTGAGAAGCCCGCCATTCTAGATTGTGGTGCAGGAGATCCGAAAGATGCCAGCGCAGGCGTGGGCGCGGGTGCTGCGGGAGGTGACTCAGTTGCCGCGCGACCAAGCCGACTCGACCCAACGAGGGGCAAGTAAGCACCATAGGGTTGGATGACTTTGTCAGAGGGTACGGGAGGAACAGGATGGCCGAATATGTTGTTTGGTATCTCCTGTTTCACCCCCGTCGCCGGAGGTACAAACGAAGACAGGGGCACTGCTGTAGGAGATGACGTTGACTCTGTGCTCGGCCGTGCAGAGGCGCGGAGAGGCGAGCTAAAAGTCTGCGCTTTCAGTACGTGCGGGTAAGCCGCAGAGCCCATGGAAATCGAGGAAGGTTGATGAAGTTGAGTCTGTGGTGTCGAAGGTGACCGTGGGCTCTCATCGTCCGAACCTTCGCGTTCGCGCTTGTTCGAAGGCGGGCTGTCCGCAGGAACAGTGAGCTCACCAGCAATGCTCAGGTCATTAAGCAGGTCGCTTTGGTAATGTTAATCAGTATCATGGACATCAGGATCACGGCAAGGAAGGACGCACCGAAGCCGCCCAGCAACAGTCCATCGAGATTCTGCCACCTCTAGCAACTTCATACACTTGCGTACATCCTGCATTTCCCTCACTGGGTCAGGAGAAGTGCCCGATCTCTTTGCACCCCACAGGCTTAAGAGTAAAATGACCCCGGCAACGAAGGTCGGGAGCTACTCAAGCGGCGTCATCTCCGCGTAAGCACGAGGATGATTTCACCAAATGAGCAAGGGCACGCACAAGGACATTCGGCTCAGTCAGTGTCGGGTACCTTTTCCGCACAGCATCAGCAACGTGGCTGCAAGCACGAGCAGCACTCGCACAGATTGCGAGCGCAGGGAAAGACAGGGAACTCTCTTTCCGGAAAGAAGGAATGAACGGCCGGTGAATCGTTATCTGGATAAAATAATAGGTAACGCGCAACGCAGCGGACTGGAGGAAGAAGGTTTGGTTCTCCCGTTGAGGATCCCACCGCACTGCAAAAAGTGTAGGATGAGTAAAGACGTATGGTATCATGAGGGGTACCCACAATGATCAGGAACTGAATCAAACCAGTTATTAAGCGCAGAGTCCAGTGACGCTACTGTGAGTTCTTCCCAACCCTTTTCACGGGAGCCCATGACGAGCCTGGACTTGCTGAGAGAGTACTGCGGAAAACTTCTTATGAGCATCCAACGGCCATTTTGAAGTCAATGTACTGACGATAGTACGGAGAGCATGAGAATGCAACAGGTTGATCTTGATCAGGTGATTGAAGTATGACACCTGACTGGGTTTTCCCGGAGGCTGTTTGAACGCCAGTACGGGATTATCATTTCCCCAGTATTCATCATCACACTCGATTGGAAGATCGACATCATAGCTCAAGACAGTAAAAATTATTAGTGGAACGTTCAAGTCTAGCCTGAGAGGCACAAGAAAAGGACGGCCCAGCTCACTTTTCTTCTGAGATCCCACAAGGACGACCGAGGTACGAGCTTATCCAGATGTCGAACATGAGCAAAGTCCTGTTGTATCCAAGTTCAACGCCAGTGCAGCAGGCGATCGTAACAATGGCGCCTACCAAAATGCACGCTTCCAGAGTTCGTCTTCGATCGTTGTGAGACCATGATGTGACCGTCGGCGGTGAGCGCCGACATCCTGAGCCAATCGCAGACCGATGCCGACCATGATCCAGGCTTCGTGGGGCGGTAATGTACCATGAACATAAATTATGGCAAGCTAGGCACCAAATTTGTCGGCATGAGTTGCAGGCCAACCGAGCCAATGGAGGTACACTCACGGCAATAATTTGAAGGTCATAGAGCTCGGTCCCCGACAAAACAGCACTCGAGAATGGCTCGACTTGGGTAAACCACTTCCAACCGGCAGAGTGTGAATGATCGCCGCCCTCGAGGAGGGTTCGGGGGTCATTGGAATACCTCGACGCGGTGGCACAGACAAGTAACACGAGAGCACCAAACTTATCGTCCCGCAGGTGCAAGCCGTCATTAAAGGCGTTCATGAATGTCGGCCGATGGAGCAACGGCATCATGGGCGCCACATGGGCAAAGTAAATCGAAATCAGGCTGGTAAGAAGGTCTGGGTCAGGAAAGGCGTAGTTTCGCTTGGAAGACCCGACGCGGTCACGTTCCCACTGAGCGAGGGATGTCAGGACAGCGCAGAGAAAGCACTAAGGCGAAGAAGACCTACGGGACGAAGCCTCCAGAAATCGTCTCTACGATGGAAACGTGCTTCAGAATCGATGCCCAGCGACTCGGCGTTGGCAGCTTTTGACTTGGCAGACATGGCGGAGCGCACGAGAGAAATGCCACTAGATTTGCCAAAGTACCTTCGGGGGTTGGGTGTGATGCAAAGCCTCTTGAGGTAGTCTAGAAAATCACTCTGACTGGGTGGGGTGTCGGTGTCGCTATCACACGCGGAATCATCGCTGTAGCTTCCAGGAGCTTTGGGAGTGGGGAGAGTTGGTCGCAAAAGGGAAGGATCGTTGGAAGAACCGGCGGACATGGGAAACGACTGATCTTCGGGTGACTCGGGTTGGAAGCTGCGAGCCCAACCATCGAGCTCCATCTCTTGGGAGAAGTCGCCATCTGGATAGAGCTGAATGGGAAGGTGAGGAGAGAAAGAGGGGTCCAAAATCTTGGCGGCTTACACGGGACAGCATTCCCTCCATCTTTTCCAAGCGGGTCTCGAGGCTATCAACGTAACTTTTACGGTATGGAAATGAGGTTGAAAAAAAAGAGAGAACGGAGGGCAAGGACATTTACCGTTTTGGCGGACCGCGTGTCTGTCGGTGCGCGCTCAATCAAACGCGAGGATCCTCGGATCGGGGAAAAAGAAGCGCACCTTGGTAGATTCGGTAAAGATGCAATCGCTAACGGCCGACATACAGTGAGAGCACTTTGATGCCGAAGGGTTGCCATCACCTGCAGAGAGTTACAGAGCAAGACTCGAAGAGAAAAGAAAAGCGTACAGCGGACTGAGGGATAGGATGAGTCAGGAGGGCAATAGGGATGCCAAACAAAGATGAAAAAACACACTCTTTTTTTGCCTACAACGGTCGCAGGCCCTTTGATTCTGCACGCGACGCTTCTTGTTCGTATTTGACAGGAGGTGCGAAGAACCGACAGGGTTATCGTCCTCGGACGAGTGGGACATGGCAGTGGAGGGCCAAGCTATGCTAGCTTGATAGCGGACTGACTAAGCGATAATAGAGCCGCTCACCTGCCCGGCCTGCCCCGCTCCGCTCCCCCGCATCATCCATTCCTCCCCGGCTTCCGTCGGCTCGGGTGAGAGATCCCGGCGAGGAAAAACAAACGGATGCCTCTCCTCTCTCTCAGTACGACCCATCTCATCGCAGGCAAGAGCAGGGCAGGCCTTCTTCACTTCAAAGAGAGATGGTTTGCTTCGGCTATGCATGTTCGCCTATCTACGTCACTCAATCACAGATGCAACCCTGTTGGCGGGTTCGGATTTCAAACGCCGCTTTGATTACCCAATCCGGCCTATTCTGGCCTTGGCCTGTCCTTTCCCGTTGTCCGTTTCTAATGGCACTGCCAGTTAACTCCCTTTTCCATACCCGCGCCTCGTCTGCTTGTCGGTCATTTCAGCCATCTCTTTCTCATCCCTCATCTCGTCTTTTCTCGTCAAGCGCCGAACCCTCCTCCCTCGGTCATTCTCATGCGCTCCCTGCGATTCCCTTCTTACACCTGTCTCCTCTTTTTTGTCGCCTTCCTACCCCTTGCAACGCAGGGTTGTGCGTAGTCCACCGCTATTTCCGCATCGTCGTCACCTTCATACTTCCCCGCCCAGATTTCGAGGTGACATACCCTCCCAAAGGCACAATAGTCGGGAATGGGACGGTACTCCCCGTAACATGGAAGAAAGGACTCTTGGATGGAGTCGAGTTCCTCGATCTCGAACTCACAAGAATGAGCCAGGATGGGCTGATTTTCATCGCGCGCGATAGTACGTCTCCAGCAGCTCAATATTCCGTCTTTCCTCATTGTCGTTCTTCCCCTTTCAGTACCGTCATCGATGGGCGGACTCAACATCTATTTTGATTCGGTACCCATGGGCGATGACTACTTCCTCATCTTCGCCAACACCACCCACGGCGCCATGTATGGCGTCTCCAAACAGTTCTCCATCGCCAACTCTAATTCAAGCAACTCTACTTCCCAACCCTTACCATCCAAGCCGACGGTGACCGTCAGTGGTGGTCCGAACCCGACGGCACAGTTCGCCACTACGTTCGCGCAATCGGCTAATGGTGTGCGCCCGTGGCGCCCATCACCTGTGACATTCTTATCGGCGGGTCTGATGTCGCTTGCGTTGCTTACTGGAGCCGCGGCAGTGCTATGAAGTGGCAACCGTCCGCCTCCGCTGGCACTCATCACTCGTATAGATATATATACTTGTCGTTCGTTTTCTTATTTTCTTGCGGTAGTGTATTTATTGGACTTTCGGGCTTGAACTCTACGACATACGACCCAAATACCTCATCACAGCCATAGGCCTACACATAATGCAATGCTTATACCAAATGCCATGTCCCGTAAACTGGATGGATTTCCGACCCACTGTATTGCCACAGCACTCGAGGACTACACCGGACGTGGTTAAAACGGAAATCGGAAGTGTTGAAATGTTGACAGGTACTGTAGCATTTCCATGGTAATGTTTGCGCCCATTAAAAAAAACTAACGCTCGTGGAATCGGTTGCCCCACTGCACGCCACACGACCTCGTGTAATTCGGAGAACATAATCCTCGCGCCCTCGAACTCCATTGATCGATAAGAGAGGCAGCAGAGACGTGGCTGCTTTACAGAAGATGCATGATTCTCAAAAAAAAAAAGATGTAGATCTTGGGTTCCCTTTCCAAGAAAAAAGAAATTTTTTTTCTCTTCCCACCGTGCCTTAATGAGCACCCACTTTCGGACAAAAGACAGAAGTTTAGGGTTGGTGGTTGTCATCTAAGGTACCACCAAGTCACAATGAAAAAAAAAAAAAAAAGAGAGAGAGAGAAAAGAAAAAGAAAAGTGGAAACCAACCCGCGTTGCGTTTGACGAGTTACGAGTCGACGGTCGGCAGCCTTTGTCCCCGCCCCCACCGGAGGAGCGAGCTCGGTCTTCCGGAAGCCGCTTCGGAGTTCGGAACTCGATCTCGGCACATGCCGTCCCCTGCCGTTAGCCGTCCGCTCGCTTAATTTAGACCGCACGCCTCACGCTTACAAGTTACAACTGGGGCGGGCAGGGCAAAGGGGTGGGGGCCAAGCCGGTCAAAGGCCATCCCCTTCTCTCCTTCTGACATCGACATTGACGTCGACGTCGACATCATTGAACAAGCCCACGCACGCCAATGCCACTGCAGGTTTGTTTGTGAGCTGGTGATGGTGGTGGTCGTGATTCGCGAATCGCGATGATGGATGGCCGAAACTGAAAAGAATAAGCGCCATCCATGTGATGTGATGTGGGCACTGGGAACCACGCGTTTCGTAATCGTAAATTACGCAGATTACATAGTGCGGGCACGGCTGTATACAGTATAGTTGGTTTTGGTTTTAGACCTCCCCACGCTTCCCATACTGTACTGTACTGTACAGTACAGTATTGTACTGTTATGTATTGTAGCTCGCCCCCCGCCCCCATACACACACTCCTCCGACGCGCACCGCATCGCCGTATCTTTCAATCGAGCTCGTCCCTCACTCACCTGGCGGGTGGAAATGATGGAATGCAAGTTTGTTTTTTTTTTTTTTTTTTTTTTTTTTTTTTGACAAACGTTATATTCGACCAATAAACACTATTTCTAGTATATACGGGGGGGAATAAGGTTACCGGTACTGGGAGATAATGATCAGCCTGTGACCGGTTCGTTATAGCCAGTCCCCAGGGGGGACCGGAGGGTGAGGATAAAGGCGGTTATGCGTGCCCTGATGGGGGCGATGTGGGACTCAAAACGTCGGGGACGGTTTCCTACCCACTAAAACCTCAATAAGGTCCAGTGCTGTCTGGAGGTGCGCAGGGCAGGGCAATGTCGTCGTGGTGGCGCGGGTGACGCACGACGCGCAGGTCGTAGCCGTTGTTATCATGTACTTTCCATTATTCTAATATCTGAGTTGTCTCGTTGGGTTCTTGTCGTGTTCTCGCCGGTTGTGCGTCTTTGTTTATTCTCCAACTTGTTTCGAGTTCTGGGTGGGGGTAGGGGCCCGCGTGTTGCCGACGCTGTGTACAGTCTGCGGTGGTCAGCAGTGACTTAGGCAGTACCTCTGCTTTCATGGGGAGGGCGTGGTGTGTTCTGCAGAGTGTACCCTTCGCGCAGTTCAGAGGTCGTTGTTAGCGATGGTGTTCGACTGTGTTGAGCGGGGCTGGGCCCACTTCGGGTCTTTCTGGGTCGCGTTGAGGTGTGGGGGTTGTGTCGGACTTGGTGTGCCGTTTTATATTACTGGCCCGTTGGGGGTTGTCGCTTCAGGGTGCCGGGTCGTGTTATTGGGGTACTTGTTGACCTGTTTCTTCGGGGTCGTGTAACGGGAGGGTTATGGGGTTTGATGGTCCCTTTGTTGTGTTTTGGGGCCGCTGCGGTCATTTATGGTTTGGTCAGTCCGAAACCTCATTGGAAGGGTTGGGTTGATGGACCCTCTTGGGTCACTCGTGCTTCGCTCTCGAGGGGGAACTGCTTGGGGTTTTCTACTATCATAAGTGGCCGCTTTTTAGGCCGCTCTTGTTCTATGCATTCCAGTGTCACGGACGGGTACAAGTCGCGTATGGGGGGGTGTTTGATGTCGAGCCTCATAGATTCGTCAATTTTCGGTGGGCTGGGAAGGGTTGGCTGGCTCGGGTCTCCTCGCGTGTTGCGGTCGTTGCTCTGCCTTCTTGGGAGTAACTGTTCTGGCGGTGCGCACCTGCTCCAACACCTGGCCCTTCTCGGCGTCTCTGTCAAAGTCACCCTTGGTCATCGTACTGGCGAACAGCCCATCCGGACCGACCGCGAGCGCAGGTGTCGTGCTCTTGGTCATCTCGACAGAGGTGTTGGTGAACTCGGTGGTATTGTGGACGGTTACGCCGTGGGTTACCCAGGCGCCCGGGTCGGGGGGTTTATGTTCGGGGGAACTGTCTGCATCAGTGGGTATAGTGGCACCTTCCCGATTGGACTGCTTGATTGTGATTGGGGGGGGTTTGGCGTGTTGAGGGTCTACTTTGGCGGCATATGGCTGGGTGGGGTAGGTGTTCTCGAGGTGTTTGGCCCGGGTGCATGGTATAGGTTGGTGTAGCGGGGGCGTGCGTCACCTGCTTTGGGTCGTCGATTGGGTCATCGATAGCCTCTTTTTGGTCTCTCCTGTTCGGCAGCGCTGCCGCGTTATTGTGGGTGCTATGTTCAGGTTAAGGGGGTGGCATGTTCGCGTCCTCGGAGTGTCCTCGGGGTCTGTTTTCGGGGTTGGGTCAGGGCCTCTGTGGCTTTAGGTCCGTCTCAGGTGGGCTGGCTGCCTTAATTAGGTTAGGTTTTCGGTAAGGGGTGGGTTTTCCTCACTGGTCGCTTTGGTTTGGTTATCTGGGAGGGTTCGGGGGAAGTTCCGTGTTGGGGAGTTTTTTTTTTTTTTTGGGGAACCTCTCGGTTGTGTGTTCGGTTCGTTTTCTCGGGGGTGGGGTCTCCTGTTGGTCCTGGTTTTTGCATTCATGGCGGCTAGGGGCGATTGGGGTGGTCTTTCGGGACTGCAGTTGGTGTGTGGTGTTGGTTGGGCACCGTGGGCCTTTCGCGGTCTCTCGGTCGGGTCTCGCTAGGGTTTCGAATGGGGTTATCGCACAGGTGGGAAAGGGTTAATAACATATATGAGCAATTAGGGTTACTTTTGTATCGTATCGTCTTTGGTTTGCGGTGGGTACAGTTATGATTTCCCGATTTGCACTACTTTGGGGCGGGTATTTTGGTCTGATTTTTTTTTTTTTTTTTTTTTTTTTATTTTTTTTTTGGGGGGGCGTACCCGAGGGGTTCACCCCCGTGCCAACGCACAACGTTTGGGGTCATCAAAGGTTCACTCGTGTTTTCCTTCTCTGGGGGTGTTGTTGGTTGGTGGGTGGGTTGGGTTCGTTGTTGGCCCGGGGGTACATTCATGGGTTTTTGTGCTCGTCATCACCACATCCTGCTTCCTCCCATTTCATGTAGCTTTCTGTGTTCAATGGGGTCTGCGTTCAACATATAGTCTGGGGGGCAGGGTTACAGCTGCTGGGGGGTGATGGTGTATCGTCTATTTTTTCCTTGCCCACATATCGTGGGAATTTCCGCACCTGCTCGTGGTAGCGGTTCAAGGAGCCCCGATGGGGCAAATTGGTGATGGCAAGGGATTGCACCGGAGGTGCGATCCCGCTTGTCCCAGGGGCTTTGCGGTCGCATCCGGGATCCCCTGCCCAGGGGGTTTCCCCTTCCGTTACTTGGTCAGCGCCGTCAGCGGTCCAACCCGACCCCGGCTTTGGTTGGCCTGAGGTTTCTTAGATGTCATGTTTGTATAAGTGGAAAAAATAAATCTATTACAATAAGGTGATTAAGATGACCAGATACATTAGACATACAGAGACAAGGTAACTATCGAGTAGGAATATGATACACAAAATATCACAAACACCCCCCACACGTTTGCGTGCGAGGGGGTGTCGGGGTGGGGTCGCAGGCAGGCGCTGCTGCACGCACTCCCCGCGTTTGCATGCGAGGGGGCGTCGGGGGTGAGGGGCCGTGGCTGGGCGCTGTTGCACGCACCCCACGTTTGCGTGCGAGGGGACGTGGGTGATTGCGGCCGGGTGCTGTTGCACGCACACCCCGCGTTTGAGTGCAAGGGGCTGTCGGTGCGGGGGTCGCGGCCGATTTGTCGCATGCACTCCCCACGCGTTTGCGAGCGAGAGGGGCGTCGGGGTGGGGCGGCCAGGCCCTGTTGCACGCACACCCCGCATTTGCGTGCGAGGGGGTGTCGGGGCAGGTCGCGGCCGGCTTGTCGCATGCACCCGGGTGCTGGGGTGGGGTGGCCGCGCGCTGTTGCACGCACACCCCACGTTTGCGTGCGAGGGGGTGTTGCAGCGGGGTCGCCGCTGGATTGTCGCATGCAACCCTCACGCGTTTGCGAGCGAGAGGGGCGCTAGGGTGGGGCGGCCGCGCGCTGTTGCGCACTCACGCGTTTACGAGCGCAATTTCGAGTCTGAGGGCGAGGCGGTCGAGGCACCGCGGCTGCGCATGGTCGGGGCCACGTGCAAGGCCAACTGGCCTGCACAGAAGCGACCGACCGAGCGGGCGCGAGACCTGAAGTGTTGATGAACTGAAGAGCCCCACTCTGGGGGGGCCAACACCTGTGGTCTTGAGGGGAAACCTCCTTGGGAGGAGGCTGTCGTGCCACCAGGAATGCCCGGGGCCCGAGGCGAGGGCGCAGGCGATGTCGCCACGCGCAGCGAAAGATGACCTGCCCAACCCTGTCAGTTCCAGGGCACTAAAAAAAGTGGGTGCCCACTTACCAGAGAAGTCGTCGCTGCAGGGGGCTCGTCATGGCAGGGGGCTCGTCATGGCAGGGGGCTCGTCATGGCAGGGGGCGGGGTCGTCAGAGGGAGCCGTCGTCATCGAGGTCGTCGCAGGCGTCGGAGGGGGCGTCGTAGGAGGAGGTCGTCGTCCGGGGGGTGGTTGGAGGGGGCGTCGACGCGTCGTCATTGGGGGTGGCGGCTGGAGGGAGCGTCATCGGAGGGGGTGGTGGTTGGAGGGTGTCATTGGAGGGGGCATCGTCGTCGGGGGAGTCGGAACAACACTAGCCCGCCCACCGCCTTCACTGGCACTGACAGGTCATTCAGAGGAGAGACGGGACGGGAGAGGGACTCGGAACGGGAAGGACGCCCGAGGTCACGTGAGGATTGGTCAGGATTGGTTGGATTATTGGTCGATTGGTCGTGATTGGTCGGATTGGTCGGATTGGTCAAAAAGGAAAGACCCTGGGAATGACGAAGTTCCCCCCGATGGAACGCAAGTTTGTCACGCGACGGCTGCTGTAAGGAATCATGTGCATCCATGCGGCAGAAGGCATTCGGTGATTCGGCGGTTGATCGACTTGTTCGGCAGATCTTGAGAGGGGCATCCATCCGCTCTCGCTCTCACACCAGCTACGGCATCGCTCCAAACACCCAAAAACACAACTCCCGGCTCCCGGGAATCGTCAATAACCTAGATGGATAGATCTGTGGGTGGTGCTCATACGGGCGACAATCGGTGCCTTACTGTTCGTGCGCCTCAGACCCAATCGCGCGAGAGTTCGTTCTCCGATAGATAAGCTACGCCCTGCACCATGCGATCCAACTCGACCCGGACTCTTATCATTCCGGTAAAGAGAGCAAAGTCAGTAGTATTGGGATTTATAGCGGTAATAATAGTCTTGAGCACTGCCAGAGCTACAGAAAATAGAAAAGAGTTAACACGAGCCAACCCGGTCAATGATTAGCCGACTGTTGGTGACACCACAGCTGAGGATCGTCGTAGTCCCCCTTGGGCAGACGGATTGTATCGTAAATCGAATCATACAATTCACAGCCTCAAGTCGCCGGCTATGCCAAGGGAACATTGAAGGCCAATGTCGCGCGAAATAAGGTATACAAAGTCAAAGGGCAGGTAAAAAAAGGAACGAAGAACAAAACAACAAAACAAAAAGCTATAGTACAATAGTGTGTGCGTACCGCAGCAGCGCGTTCGGTAACTCAGTGCGCGGGCCCCTGGCCCGACCCTCCTGTCGCTGTCGGCGCGGGCGGATGTGTCAAGTGTGCAGAATGAGACTGTGTGGAGTGCGAGTGCGAGTGCGAGTGCGCGAGTCCAGACATCCTCGAGATGTACGTATCCCAGTCCTCGAGCCTGCTCAATCAAACATCCCCGTTCCAACCAATCAGCCAGTCCCCAACACGTGTACCAGCGCCAGAATGAAACGGAAAGGGTACGCACTCGTAGCCAGACGGCATCGTGTGCCATATGTCCACGTTCCCATCGTGTACCTGTCCAGATGACGACGACGACGACGACGCAGGTACTGCGGCTCCCAGCGGCGGCCCTACGAACGTCGTGTATGCTTCCGCACCTTGCGGCGTTCCGTACGACGTCGCTTGGTGGCTTGCGGTAGGCTGCGCGTAGATTGGCCCTGCAGCGTGCTGATGCGGCTGATGGCGCTGCGTATGTCCTTGAGCGGGAGCGAGCCATGTCTCCGCCGGGGAATGGAACACGTGACCCGGAACACGCCCCAGCTCATCGCTGTGGGTCGGCAGGTGCGGGTACGCGAAGGTCTGCGTCTGAGGCGGGTGGGACAAAATGTCCGGCGGGGGCTGCTGTGCGAACACTTCGGGCGCGTGTGAGTACAATTGATCGGTGAATGGCGTGCCGCTGCTGCCACCACCGAGGCTGCTCGTTGCCGGCGAGACTGACACCCTCTGTGGCTGTGGCTGTTGTTGTGGCTGCGTGCCCGCACTAGTACTGGACTGGAGCGAGGCAGGGCTGTCCGAGTCGCGCTCGCGTTTCGCAGATGGCGGGCTCGGTAGTGGCAGAGGGAGGTTACCGACGGATGCTAACTCATAGAGAACGTCCCTGTGTATTCTGTCAAGACTAAAGGGACCAGATGAAGAGCGACTACGCACCACAGACGGCCTGCGGCGTGCCATCTGCACGATTAAAGATGCGTATTAGATGAGACGAAAAGTGATACATGTCTCAGACGCACCGTCCTTCTGCCGCTTTCAGGACGGCCATACACTTGTGTACGTCCTCCATTTCCCTAGTAGGGTCACCCATGCCACCCGAACGCTTTGCACCCCATATATTCAGCAAAAGAACGATGCCCGAAGTAAACGCGGGAAGCTGTGGTGGTGGACAACGAGAAGTTCAGCGACGCTCCGGAATGTCATGAAGGGTAGAGAAGCACGTGCCTGGGAATGCGAAAAAGCTGTATTGTGGAGCCCGACGGCGTTGTAGGTCCACCACGTGTGCGCATGAACGAGCAGCGTTGGTGCAAATCGCGAGCGATGGGAATGATAAAGGCGACGGCTTCCGCGGGGAGGGTATAAATGGCCGATGAACAAGAATTTGGAGATGATAATAATGGCTATATAGGCTTGCGGACTGAAGGAACCATCGAAGATCCCTGAAGTTCTGGCCCGTTGTATCCCATTTGACTATCCAGGTGATAAGCGGCTTCGCTAAAGTGCTCAAACAAAAGTACGCACGGTGTCCAGGCACTTTGTCAACCCACTCGTTGAGGGCGGAGTCAAGTTCTGCAACAATGTGCTGTTCCCAATGGGGTCCTACAAACCCAAGGAATATTTTTGACTTGTTTATTGAATACTGACGGTAGGGTCTGAGTGCCTCGTAGAGCAACATAATAAGTGCTCGGCTCACGATGGTTCTCAGCGCAATGGCTAAGATGTGAAAGAGCTTGATAAGAGCAACAAAGTACGATAAAAGCGACGGCTTTCCGGTCGGCTGCTTAAAGGCCGACTCAGGCTCTTGTTCGTTCTCCCAGTACTCGTCATCGACTTCCGTAGGTAGGTCAACGTCGAAGCTAATACAAACTCGTCGTGAATTCCCCACGAGATAGCCAAACAGACAACCACGTACTCTTCCTCCTGGATTGCACACGGCCGACCGAGTGACGCGCTCATCAGCCGGTCCAGAATTACGAGAACCCTGTGAGAAGCGATGCGAGGTGACCGGTGATCAGCCGATGGTTAGAGTGGAAGATTGTTGGTGGCTCAAACCAAAATGTGCGGCGCCATTGCTCCTGCCTCAGTCTGGGCTATGGTACCATACGCCCTCTTGCGGTGCTTTCCCACATCCTGAACAAGTCGGATGCCTATACCGATCAGCGTCCAAGAGGACTGGGGAGCCGAGCACCCCTGCAAGAACAAGGATGCAAGCTATAATTAAACGAGGGTGCGGTCAGCGCCGATCAACTCTCGACACACCCGGCGAAAATGAAGACTCACCGCATACATCTGGACGTCATACAGGGTTGGGGGGCCCATGAGGCTCCGGCGCAGGATCTGCACCTGCCCGAACCACTTCCAGCCGGACGAGTGCCAAGTGGTGGTAGAGTCCTCGAGGAGTACACGAGGATCATCTGAGTAGCGCGACGCACATGCGCACAAGCACAGCAGCACACTCCCAAAGGTCTGGTCGCGTAGGTGCAGGTTGTCGTGCAGATGACGCTCGAACGTTGGGCGGTGTATAAGCGGGAGGTAAAGGTTGAAACGCGAGAAGTAAAGGTCGACGAGCTGGTCCATCAGGTCCGGCTCTGGAAAGGTGTAACGAGGAACGTCGAGGTGGAAGGCGGTGCGTTCCCACTTCAGGTGTGCGATGAGGGGGCAAGGCGCATGATGACAAAAACGGTAGAGACGCACGGGGTGTTGGGCCCAGAACTCTGGTCGGCGGTTCGCCATGCGCATACGTATATGGTCCTGTTCCGTACCACTGTAATCGGACTTGAGATCAAGGGCCGTCTGCACAAGGCCCGCCCCGCTTGACTTGCCAAAGAAACGGTAGCTGACGTTGAGCTCATTGAACGTTTCCTGGAGGGACTGCACCTTGGCGATAGGATTGAGATATTCGTCGTCGCTCGGTTCCAGATCGTGATCGCCGGTGTCATCCAAAGAGGTGAGGGCGCCACCGCAAAGTTGTGAGGGCGGTCGATACGAGGCAGTGCCGGGCTTATTCTGGAGGGAGCGCGATAAGGAGTCTCGAACGAAGCTCTGCCGGTCGATCGGCGCTCCTAGCTCTTGTGTAAAGTCGGCGTCCGGACAGAGCTAGATGGTATGAGAAGGGTTGCAAGCCGAGCCCATTCAGACGACGCACTCGTTGCATGAGGTTCTCCATTTTTTCCAGCCGCGACTCGAGACTTTCGACATACCTTTATGAAAAAGGTTAGACCATGTAGATAGACGGATGATCCTAGGGCAAACTACGCACCCCTTCGGTGGTCCTCGTTTCTGACATGGTGGGTTAGGATCCAATACTCAGAGGCAAATCGAAACTGTGTCCACATACCTTGGCAGCTTCTTCATACTTGCACTCAAAGTTGTACGCAGAACAGTTGGAGCATTTATTTCCCGGCATCTGGCTTCCATCACCTATTTGGCATCGTCAGGAACGGTGGGAAGTGCAGAAAATAAGGACAATCATACATCTGACTGGAAGGAAGGTCAGCCGAACACTACTCGGCGAAAGGGCGAATGACAATACTTTTCTTCCGCCGGCAGACGTCGCAGGCTCTCTGGACCCTTCTCTTCTTAGCAGTACGAGAACCAATAGCGTCGGGGTCGTTGATGTCTTCTTCAGCGGACGACATGACGTGGGCTGTGTGGAGTGTGGACGAGTGACAAGCGGTGGACGGTAGTTAAGAAGAAGATCTCTCGACCGCGGAGTGAGACCCTTAACCACAACTTGGTAATAATATATCAGACGATCAACTTAACCGGGGAGTGAGGGCGCCGGAGGGTGACGCAGCCGAGGCGACACGGCGAAAGCCCGTAAAGTTGGCTCACTGGGTGCGCGTTGCCAGCAACCCCTGACTCGAGCGTGAAAAATACAGAGGCAGTGAGGCGCAACGTGGAGGACAATTTATCTGCGCAGCATAATGCTGGGCATTCAATCCACGCCAGGTGGATCTCCAAGGAGCGCTGCATGAAGGCACAGCAATAAGGGGAAGTGCCGAGTAAGCTTTGACAGTCCCACCATCTGGGGATCTTCTCACTCTTCTCACTCCCGACCCAAACAATAAAACTAAAACTACCGTCCTTGGGTCTCCGTATGGCATGATCACACACTATAATGTACACATCTGAGTTAGCTGGCCTTGTCCTTTCCCTTACGCGGTGACATCCGCTCATATGCATTGTGTTCATCTCCGTCCCTACGTCCCTTATGCTCCGCATCTCGATGCCGCCCACCCTCGCTTTCCCCATCCACATGATGGCGATGGCCACGATGATGGCGATACTGTCTGCTCGGCTGCGCAGCAGCATCACCATCCGAACCGGACTCCGTCCCAGATGAATCTTCGTCCGACGACTCGTCAAAACGCCTCGGTTTATGGTAGATACAACAAACTGGACACAGACGCCCCTTTCAGCGTTTTCTCCGGCGTCAAGCCTCCAGCACGTACTTTTTGACTTCTTTCTGCCAAGACCTTCATTGTCTACCACATCCTCGTCCCATGCCACATGCGGAAGATTGCGCGGACCCCCACGAAGACGAAGGGTGCCCGTGGGTGCTAACCCCATAGCAAGGTCTGGTTGTGCCGAGACATCGCCCTGTTCGATATTTTGAACAGCGAGTGCTGTGCGCGAACCTTCCCGCGACATCGAGGTTGATGGCCCTTGAGGAGGGACGAGTGCCATAATCGTTCCGGTGAAAAGGAGGTAGTATGTGGATGTATGCGCGATTTGCGGTGCTCCAAAGCGATGCTCCGGGTCCAAAGAGGCGGTGGCTGACTAATCAAACCTGCCCGGTCCGGTCCGCGTGTCTGCCTTGTCACCGGCCTCTTTCGGTAAACGGTTAACCGGTTAACATTAGCCCGTACAGAACACGCTTCTTCACACCAACCACACCACACCCGGACTTTTCGAAATAGCTGTAATGAATCCAAGACACCCCGTTTTCTCCACTCATTACTTCTCAGATTTTATTGGACAGTTGCGAGGACAAATTCTCCTGGTGCTGCGGAGCACAGCAAATGAAGGGGGAAATTTTTTTCGCCAACACATGTCTGTGCAGTGCATCTTCCGCCCACCTGTACTCATCTATGTGTTTCGGAAATGACACCAAGCTTACCATTTAAAAGATTAGGCGTATGTTATTGGGTAGGGTAGTGCTGTCTATCAAGATATCCTGCGGTGACTCCAACAGTTTTGCCGCATCAGGGCTGATGCACTGGTGCGTGATCAAATCTTAGACCATCTACACTGCCTGTGTGTGGGCCCCTCGTTACTGAGAAAGGACCTCCTGCACTTCATGTCGCCCATATAGAGCAATCACTGCCATGGGCTCTCCTCATTCTCGTTCTCATTCTCGACACCTTTTGAAGACCTCACTATTGACCTGGAGTTTGTCGACGGGCTTTCTGTGGTCCAATTGTCTGAAGACGCCGAACTACTAAATAGTCTTGTCTTGTTGCTTTACAGATTGAGTGTCATCCGATCTACAGACGAAACACAAATGACCTTGTGAGTCCCTGGAACACTAGATCTAGCGACGACAACTTTCTTGGCACCCCTTGCTGCGGCACATTGTCGAAGACTCTAGCTCCGGGTAGTACCGTTCCGCCGAGGGCTGACCTCTTTCGGAAGAACCTATTATTTTGGCGCGTTGGCTTTAACACCTATCAGCAGACTCGCATCTCACCCCATTCGTGTGCTATTGCACCTCCCTACGATTGCATACAATGCGATTTCGATTATCATCTTTCTCTACCTCAATCCAAACATCTCTGCAGAATCTGTGCTCCTCCTGAACAGAGATCTACTCCAACATGACAAGTTATAACATAATGGGTATGTCGGGAAATCTGGTAGCCATTTCGGAAGGAGTGCGAGTCCAAGCGCGGGTCGATGCGCCGCGGTCTTCCTGCCATTGGCACAGCACAGGATGACTTTACCGCCTGATGGATAGTTATTGTTGGCTGTGCAATGTGACATCAGCAAGCCAATGGACGGATTTTGATTTAAAAAAAGAGTGCACAGACCGACAGCCAGAGAGCAGAGCATGACGCGATGACGACTTGCTGTGCCTGCTTTACATAATGCGCCACGTCCACGTATCGATGCCATTTGCCAGTATACCGCTCTCCGATATATTTTTTGACGTCCTTGTTGGGCGAACCATTCTTCACCCATCAATTCCTGCTTCCATGAGCACGATGAGCACAGAACACCAATTTTTTTGATACTTTCCAAGTGGCAAAGTTGTATCAAGAGGACTCTCGTCAGCGGTGCGTGGGCGTTTACCTAGTCGACTCGGAGTGATGATGTTTACCTCCTGGGGATCATCAAGGGCACAGTTATCTATAACACAACTAGCTGGTCAGTACTGTGCGCGCAGAACATACAGAACCGAACGTACACCGCATCAAAGGACACGTCATCCAATGCTCGACTTGTGTTTGCATCTCGGAATGGACACTAAAGTAGTGGCGGTGACATAAATCCACTTTGCGCATTCCTGACCGCGCTCAACGAATTTCGGTGGTGCACGAATGCGCCGTAGCCTATTAGTGGTCCCGACTCGATGTCCAAATCGATCCTTAGTAACAGGGCCTCCGAGTCCCAAAGACAAAACAAGGCAACATCAGTGCTGTCATGGAAAGGTCGGTGCGGAAGGATAGGCAGTGCGCATACTTAATACGTTGTGGTTCATGTTCTCCACACTCGACATAAATAAACCACGTGGTCCAAATCCTTTCTAGTACTCACTCCTCAGTTTCGGGACACTCCCACAAATCCCTAGCACGCTAACTACCCCACGTTCCACACTGAGCCCCATCTTACCTATCTCGATTACCCTTGACGTCGGCCAAAGTAGGGCCAGCCAGACTGTGTATAAAGAGTAGGGACTGTCGAGAAATGGTACTCTAGTGTCACTCCTGTGCCCTTGAACGTCGCCCTCCCTGCTTCAAAACTCTCCCTCTGTCGCTCGCTTCCCTCTCGCACTCTCATATCCTTTCTCCCTCTCTTGTCCTCCTTCTCTGCTTCCCCCTTCCGAGTCCTCTCTCGTCCTCTCTCGATTGCCTCCCATTGCTCACTCTCCGGTCACTCCTGGCACTGCCCTTCTTCTCTCCTACCTGGGTCCTTGCTAAGGTTGCCCTCCTCCTGGATGTCCAAAGGGCATTCCTCCTCCTCGTGGTGGTTGGAGAGGTTGTGCCCCTTCGCCTCGATCGCTGTGAGGAGGGTGGAAACGGATGTGGAGGCTGTGAGATTGGTGCCATCGGGGGGGTGGGGGGCAAAAGCTACAATGTCCTCATGTGGGCTTTCGACTGTAGCAGCTGCACTACATGCGGCCCACACAAGAAGTTCAAGGGCAACATGGGCGTCAACAGGGTTTTGGTAGCAGCCGGGCACGCAAGTAGGGCCTGCCACCGGGACCCCAGTGTAGAAGAAAAGGATAAATTCGAGGCGGCGGAACGCGGAGCAGGGACGCTCGCGATTCCAAATGTGCAGGAAGTTTGCCACTCTTTCCTACCGGGGCCAAGCGTCCAGGGGTCGGTGGGCACAACTGTGCAAGAATGGCTGGGGGGTGAGGGGAGCGAGCAGGGAATCCTGGAGGCAACAGAGAGGGATCTCTTCCAGATTCCAAGACGGCTCGGAAAGGTGTGCAAGGTCCTCCTCAAGGCTTCGTCGGCGGATTGGACATGCGGCTTTGTCCACACAATCAAGTGCCAACTCTGCCCCAGTGCTGATTTTGGAAATTGGGAAGACTACAAGCGCCATTGTAAGTATATGGAGGCCCACCCTCTCGAGATATTATTTTGCGACTACTGCGGAGACTTCTTCGCCTGACAGGATGCGCTGGATCGGCATCGCAGGAGCCGCCCTCCCACATGCGTCGGTTTCGAGTCTAAAACCAGAGATGGCTCTGTTCAAGCGCAGGTGACGGAGATGGTGCATAGGATGTTTGTGGAGAGGTTGGGGCGCTGCCTCAAAACCAACGAGGACATCGGAGCGCCCTTTTCGCAGATCATTAAGATGATATTTCCGGATTCTTCGAAGAGAGGGAGCCGGCAGCAGTGTCGCCTTACAGCGCGCACGTCGCAGGAACCATTTGGCACTAATTGTATGTAATTTGTTGTATTACTTTCCTTTGCTCTTTGCCAGTCCTTTTGCGAGGGGTGAATGTGAATTGCAGTGGTGCCATCGATGGTACGATTTTTGTATTTACTTTGCTCTTGCCATAGTTCTCTGGTTTGGGTGTTTTCGTTTTGCCACCTATATACTAGTAGTTGTTATCCTGATCCGAAGGTGTTCCGTATAGAAAATTTTGCTCGACTACCACCCAAACCACGGACATGATCCACGAGGGTCGCAACTGGGGAAGAGAAAGACGGTGTACGATTGATCACAGTCGACGCGTTTCTTTTCTTTTACACGCCGAGGGCGTAATCACCGGCCTCTTGCTCCTCTTGCCCTCTCCTCGGGTTCAGCAACCGCAACGTGAGCAAATGTCCGACTCTCGCACCCGAACGCAACGCCGAAAACCAGCCCCTTCCTTCCACATCGGAGACCACGAACCCATACACGTGCCCGCTGTACGCGATCACGCGCGCTCTTGAGCCGCACACGTGCACACAATTTCGCCACAAGGCAGCCGGAGCAATCGATGGCTTGTCTGGTCAGTGTCAGTGGCTATCTCTGCACACAGGGGACACATCGACGCCGTCGTTGTTAGATCAACAATCATCAGGGAGCAGAAGCGTGGCCGACGTCAACAACGGTAAAGGTTCGGTGGATCCCTTTTCTCCGTATGCGCACCCGCTCACGCTCCTCGCATAGAATGGATTCGGTTCGGCATCCAGCAAAGTTGTACGGGAGCGCAGCTGACGAGCAAGACACGGAGCTCGCCGGGACGTGGAGGGGACAAATGGACGCCATGCTGGTCTTCGTACGTGCGCTCGCTCGTTCCTACATTCCAATCGTCCCAAATCTGCAAGGCATTGCCGACGCTGACCGCTCGTTCGTTCCCCCATTCCAACAACATAGACATATGTCGTCTTCAGCATCCTCCCTCTCGTCATCAGCAGCGCCCCGTACCAAACTGCCCTCACCACTCCGCTGCGCCCAGGCGCCGTTTCTCTGCGCTTTCGTCTTCAAGCTGCCCACATGGGCGGTGAATGGCGGTGGCCCTACCATTTTCCTTTTGCCCCCTTCATGCCGCCGTCCTTCAGCGTAACCGGTCGCGTGATCTGCTCGCCGACACCGAACGGCGAGCGGCCAACCTCGATTATCTCCCTCTGCAATGGTTTGCTCGAGGATGTCGACGAAGATAGCATGGACCAGTCGTCGACGGACTTTCCGCTCTTGTCCATTCTCCATTCATGATGGATGCGAAAGACACTATGGAAGCCCTCTTTGCGAATGGGACGCTAATGCTAGAGTGCGTCGAGGAGCAGCTCAAGTCAAGCATGCTGTCGCGCGAGCTCTCGCAGGCGGCGAATATGCACCGTGTCTTTGCGGGTCTCGAGGTGCTGGACGCGGCGTTTTCGGTCCTCGACCAGTAGTTTAACAACCCTCGGTCCATACGAGTGATAGACGCAGTCATCAAGGTCAAGTCCTCTGACATGCTCCACAGTCGTCAAGACTCCGCCCTCGCATTGCGTGCCGCGTGTATCAGAGCAATGACGTTCCGCAAGCTCATTAGTTCGCCTCTGCACCCGCCACGGTGCATTCCTCGCGGTTTCCCCCACACCTATCGGCACTGGCGCTGCGCTTGCACACTCGGCCGTGCGTCAATGCCTCAAAACCCGTCTCTGGGGTAACCGAGGCCACCTTGAGGATGTGGAAAATACAAGTGGGGTCTGACATGTACCTTGCCCACTCCACCATCATATTCGATGGACACCTGATCAACTTACTGGTCTTGATACTCGTACGCTGAGCGATAGACGCTTGACCTTGACCTTGCTCATGTGTGGGAGACCCTGGAAGCGATGGTCGGCACTCTCAGCATCACCCAGCCTACAGTCTCCGCTCCCGATTCGAAGAAGTACATGCCGATGTCCGCGACCGCGAGTGCCTGCATGTACCTGACAAAGTAGGAATGCGGGAAGGACCCAATAACATCCCATTGATGCCCGTTTCCTCGAGCTTGGGTAAACTGCATAAGGTCGGCACCACAGCCCAGAGGAATTTGTCTGCTCACGCCGCTGAACAATACTATCGAAGACTGGTTCATGGATAGGGTGGCCAAGTGATCGTGCCTCGCGGCCACACTATACTGTAGGTGAACCTGAACCAATCTCAGCCCAGCGCTCAGGATTGATTCTCCTTCAGTGGTGGTTTGCGCTTAGCGCTTGTGACATGACGAGGTATACTCCACAGATCCTTTCGATGCCTTGAACGTCCTCCGCGCTTTCTTATCCCTTCCCACTTTCAATTCCCTCACCCGTCGTGAAAAGGCTCGTGGATGGCTTTTTCAGCCATATCAGTGGACACCTGGACGCATGTCGTGATGAGGAAGTGCTAGAGGAGACGCGGGAGCGCATGTCTATGATATGCCTCGAAATCCTCGAACAAGTTTTCATGCTCTTCGAGGGTTCCCGGACTGTTCGCTGGTACGAATTGGTGTGGATGCCGTTTTCCTCATCGCTGTCAACAAACGTCGCGTTCTGCGCTCTAGTCATCATGCTCGACGTCATGTTGGGCCAGTATCACTCCTGAAAGGTCGAAGGCCAACTGCCAACCGTGCAGAATCCCGAGGAGCAGCTTTTCGTTTTTGCGCTTCACGACTGGCTGTGCCCCGGCAACCAACCGGAGCGCGAGCGGAGAGAAGGCCGATCCACTACTGAAGATGATTAAGGATTGGCAACTCGGGGAACCTTCAACCTCGCAGCGGCACATCGCGAAAATACTTCGACGTTACCCTGAGTGCAAAGAAGTAAAGGAAGAATGGTTGATCCTCGGTTGCGATTGGGCTACCCATGGCACGACTGTCGGGCACGCCGATGCACTATCCACTTCCCGCATCACACCCCCCTGCGTTTCGCGGCAGAAAATGGATGTCTCGAAATCGTGCGGCTTCCTCATGATCAGCTGCTCGCACACGGAGCGAATGTCCACACCCGGGGAAATCTTGAAGATCGCCGGACTGCGTGCGAGGTGGCTGAATCGAGAGGACATGTTGAAGTTGCGCGGTTGTTGTCACGGCATGCTGCGGGAACGATTTATGTCAAACACCACCTCCTGGTGCGATCCCCCTTTTGCATCACCAACGTGCCGTGGTTGCTCACAATATCAGTACGTCGCGAAGAGAGTGCACAGGAGAACAGTAGAGATGCGAATAGAATTGACCTTTGACGAACTTCTGATTCCAAATACTAATAATACCTAAGGCCATCGCTACATACAAAAAAGAGGACAGGACGAACGAAGAAGCATGTGACAGAGCCAGCAAAGCGAGATCAGAGAGAACAAAAACGAACGACTGAAAGAGAACGGGAAGAGATACGGGGAAAAACTATATATAGATATATCCAGCACCCAACAAAATCAAACAGAAGCTCGGGTCGGTTGGCTGCTGTCATCGCCCTCGCCCCGGTGTTCCAGGCCGCCGCGGAGTGCGGGGTGTCGGGGGAGCGACAGCTGTGATCCGGCGCTCACTCGCTCTCGCTGGCGCGTCCTGCGCACGGAGCACCTCGCGCGCCGCGCGGCTTGCTGCCATCCCGACCTGCGCCGGCGGACGCGCCGCGTCGACGCGCGCAAGCGCACGAAATAAGTCGCGTGACTCTGACGGATCCGCGGGCCGCGGCGGGAGGTACGTGGAGAGCGCGGGCGCAGGCTGGTGGGTGGGCGGTGCTGTTGTCGCGCGTTGCGTCCGTGCATGGAGGATGTGGGAGAGATGCGTAAACCGGCGGTCCAGATCTGTCTCCGCGATGCTGGCTGTTTGAACGGCGGTGTTGATCAAGCCGTGGAGTTCATCGGTCTGAGCGTGCGAAACATTTAACAAAAAGAGAAAGGGAAAAATGCACGCGCTGACGCACTTGATGAAGAAGCTCGCCCCATCGATGGCTGTGGGGGTTGTGCTCGCCTGTCGTGTCCTTGGCCAGGATGCTCGACGCAAGGTGGCTTGCCTCCTGGAATGGCTTGGGCAACTCGGATGTTCGCAAGTCTTCTTCGGTCGCGCGACGCTTGCCCTTGCCTTTCTGCCGCTGCTCTAGCTCCCTCACCACCGTTTCTTGGTAGGCATTGTAGAACTGTGCGACGGCTGCCCACGCGTCATCCTCTGCCTTTGCACTATCGTTTGATCCACGATCAGCGAAAGGCCAAATGAAAAGAATACGGATGACGCACACGCGAATTTCGTCCTTGAACCGGGTTGTCCGTGCGCGGTTGTTGACGTTCTGTTCGTTTGGTCGAATATCCACACTCCCATTTGCAGGAGAGCCTGCTCGATCGATGGCCGTCGCGCTCATGTCAACCTTTCGCTCTGCCAGAGAAAGTAATACATTGTCCTTCAAGTCTTGTAATAGCTTTAGGCCTTTTTCCGATGGTTCACTGGGCGGGTCTTTCCCTTCACGCGGCGCAGGCAGCGTAGCCCGTGCCGCGCATAGCATGATCAGTTGTCGTGCGCGATCAGGATCCGGAAGTTCAGAGTCGATATGCTTGTAGAGACTCGCGTCATCCACCGAGGAGTGCGGTTGTGCTGTGGGGAGAAATGGTATTAGAGACTGCCAAACTGCATTGTAGTCACCACGCACTGATAATCCCTGCCCTGTCAAAACTGTTGCTTAAACGCTTGCCGCGCGAGGACATCGATGCCCTCCGGGGTGTGCGGGGTGTACGTGAGCCCTCACCACGCATTGCACGATTCTGCTCGATCGTCGGTGTCTCCCGTGGCGTCAGGGGGATAAGGGAGTCACTAGGTAGCGCATCGAGTGTGCGGTGTGCGGAGCGTCGAAGCTCGTCAGCCTCCACCTCCATACGTCGCACGTCCTCTTCAACGGCACCATCTTCGTCGGGGGACTTGTGCTTTCCCCTGCTACTAGGTGCCTTCGCCTTCGCGGGTGACGCACGAAACTTCTTCCTGGGGGGATGGGATGGGCCTGCAACTGCGTTGCTGCTATCGGAGGGAGGTTGAGAGGGGGGTTGTTGGGATCCGGAGCCACGGATAATGACAAGACCACCACGCTGCTCTTCGCCGTTGAGGACTAGGCACCACAATAAAAAGCATGATCAGCATTAAGGAACCATGTAAGAGTATGTGACAGGACGCATACGTTTCCGCTTGTGGGAGGCATTCTATGACTAGACGTTCAGTACAGTACCAAACAGACAGAGTTGGGCCACTCACATCTTTGCGTGAGCGTTTCGCCTTCGGCGCGCCGTTGGAGTTCGGTGCGGTATCGTCGGAAGCCTTGCGTTTGCCAGAGGCCTCGGAGGGTATCATGGAGGGGTCGTGATTGTTTGCTATGGTTAAGGTAATGTTCATAGACGGGAGTGGTGGTGGTTGTCGCCAACGTCGCGTGTGCCGGGCGCGATGGGCAGGCGTCGGGCGTCGTTTGCCCGGCTCGTCGGTCGCGGCGCGGGTGGTCGTTTCTCTCAAACGCGCGCAAAGTCGGACCTCCAATTTCTTTTCTCACGCCCAATCAATCAACAAATCGTCGGGCCGCCCTTCCGCTCTTCAACGCCCCGCCCAAGAAAAAGCGGCTGGAACTGAAGGAAAGATCTGGGTGCAGTATCAAGGTAAGTCTAACTGTACATTCACACGTCTGGTAGATCATCATAGCCTAAACGAACAATGTCATCACATTCACTGAACATCACCAACCCCTTTGTGAGGCATCGAACTAGGGGGCCACTCTCTGGGAACCTTGTTCCCAACCCTCTCGAGCATCTTCAATTATTTCAACCTCAATCGTCACTCTCGAACGACCGGCACCGTTCTGTGGCGATTCCATGCGCATCATGATGATGTTCGACTGGGGGCTATTAATGAACTGCGCGGCAAGATCCCTGTAAATCTTTGCCATCGATGTCCTAGGAATAGCGGGATTGTAAGTCGCATTACTGAACTCTTGTGCGGCACCCTTTTCCGGAGGAGCAGGAGCATTCTCGACCGGTCCCCGGAATTGGAAGTCCTAAGATTCGTCACTCAGATCGGTGGTACAGATGATGAAGGACACCTCACAAGAGAGGATGGTCCATAGGTATAGGTAGTCCCGTGTGCTGGGCCACTCGCGTGGGCAGATCCAATATTATTGGGCTGCTTGCCAGGGTGCGTGGCGCGGTGAACGTGTGCGACGCCACCGCTCTGCAAAAAGCATTCTAGCACCTGGGCTACGTAGATTCGGAAGAATAGGCTCACGGGTGTTAGTGGATCATGGTATTGTGGGTAACTAGCGCGGTACGGTTCACGGTATGCTGGGTTAGCTGACGGCGGAAGTGAAAACATTGGGTCCTGAGATATTTCTGAAGAGGGAATCTAAACCGATATCGGTGAGCGATCATGTCAAGGAGATTCGGAGCGCGCTGCTTACTGCGCAATCCCGGGGCATAATCGGTTGATTGTGTGACATCGGCCCAGGTGGGATAGTGTTTGGGAGCGCTATCGTTTCGTATGGATAGTCTTTCAAGTTTTGCTGCAGCTCCCCGCTCATTTATGTTGATAAAGCTAAGGATGAAAAGTCGAAGGAGGAACGACACGATTGGGAAGGCAGGTTGCTCGCAAGACTGATCACCAGGGCTGTAATATATAGCAACGCAAGAGACGGGACGTGAAGCATGTGTGAGCGAGCAAACCAATCTCCAGAACTTTGCGATGGTACTGACACTTGGTATCCTCGGAGCCAGAATCCAGGCGTGTGGTTCCATCCAGTCACTCGTTTTTCAGGGACCTTGGCTAGTAGAGCATTCAACTAGTGCAATTCAGTTGCAGAAATCTAGCCAATTAGATTTCAGGATTTGCCGAACTCAATTGGACCAAATGCCCACATGGAGAAGGGGTCGAGGTGTCGATACACATCTAGACTAATTACATTACGTAGTATGGCTGCGCATCGCTCGGGTGATGTGTACGATGAGTTTTCAGCTGGTACTCAGTATAGATCCATAGCTTTTGGTTGCTTGGCACTGACTGAAAAGGTGGACTCAGGCTGCTTTGAGTCACCTCGGAATAGGCACTAGATAATGTCTAGGTTGAAACACTGGCCATCGACGCAGCTCATGACCATAAACAAACTGAAGAACGCCGAAAACGTGTTATGCGCGCTGTTGGTGCCTGTAGCCGGCTTCATCTTGTTCTTCCACAGGAGTTTTTTGAATCGAGCGAAGGACCGCCCAAGATCCAATCGCCAACACGGGGCAGTGCTGCCAGGGAAGGAAGACATTTTAAGAAAAAAATATGGTTCAGTGAGCTGTTGGGAAGTGGGCCTATGTGGTCAGTTCCCGGAGAAGGCGGACCATGGCGTAGCGCCATTCCTGCATCGTGGATGAAGGCGGTGCTAGTCATGAGAAAGGACGCACCACCGATGCATCAGTCACACCCCTACTACAACCTACGCATCATCTCAAATACATTCTGTAGAGGTGTACACATCAAATGTAGATGGTAACCCACAGGGTTGAGAAGCAACATACTTTGTTAGGGATGATCATGCCGATACGCGGTGGGTGGATAGCCGCTGGTTGATTCATGGCACGACGCTTTTCCACAACGACCAGTCTCACACTATTTGTCAAACCCATAGGTGATGTAGTAATAGCAGATCTTTGAACGGCACCACCTTAGTCGAGTGGAGGATATCTGGGCAAGAAAGAAAGAAAAATCAGAAGAGCAGACCGAAAGGCCCGGGATAAATGAAACCTTATGGCAGTGTGATAAGGCCGGCGACGCGGGACATGGTAAAAATCTTCAAATGTCAATTGCAATGCTATGTTTGCAGCAGTTGAACTGAAAAATCGGTAATAAATGACAATACTTGATCGCCCCTTTTTCCGCGGTTGTATTGTTACCCATTATATTGGAATCGCGCCACCCGACAGTATATAGATTCGGCGCCTAGGTCGTTCGCCAACACACCACATTTCCGATCGGGCATTTCCATAGAGTTCCCAAGTTCTGGGTGAGTGAAAATGTCCGCACACGTTCCGCGTGGTGATTTGCAGGCCGAGCAGCTGGAATACAGGGGCTACACGGCAACCGTGGAGCGACACAAGAAACCGGATATGATATGCGCCCGTGGACCGCCGCGACGCGACTCGGATTTTCGTGAGGCTTGATCTAGATGGACACTGGCACGAACGGAGAGTAAGAAAAACAGGGTGTTCTCCGACTCGGGCTTCTGCAGCAAAACGATACTTCTGCAATGGAGGTTGGCTATGGATGACTGGGCAGCAGGCAGCGAGAGAGGGCCGGGGGCGCCCCCGTGACAAGGCCAAGAGCCGTCGAATGGTTCGATGATGGGTGTAGACATAAATAATCAAACAGAGGGAGGCCGCCCCTGCAGGCCCGGCAAGATCGGGAAGGTCAAGAACAGGTGATGCGTGCGATGCCGCGTCGATGCGTGCTTACTTGACACTGGACACTGCACTCCAACTTCCATTTTCCTGTTCGTGGTATGTCAAACTCCCCGAGCACGTGTGCCAATGGGCGTTCTGGAAATTTCACCATCATCGCGTCGAGGAACAACAATAGTTCCAACTTGATGTCGTCCTCGTCACCTGGTTGCAAACGACGCTCGGTTGATGGAGATTGGAGAATGAGAATAATGACCATGTCGGCATAAGCTCTCAAAAAAATAAATCTCAAAATTTCCTTCAATGCAGTCAACTCACCTGCCGGACGGCGGAAAAACGTGTTGCATCGAGAGCGTCGAACTATCCGCGCCGGTACTACTGCTCGCAGACTTCTGCAAGTATGTACCTCGTTGGATCTTCCGAATGACTGGCGAAAGGCGGAAAAATTTATCGTTACGACACTGACGATGTGAGGCACACATCGGGGACTGCAAAAAAGGACACCTTGCGTTGGGATTTCATGACATTCCCGTTCCGAGTCCAGACCACACCGATGGACAGCAAGGGCCTCCCTGAAATTTCATCCATAGATCCCAATTTCGGGTCGTTCCGGCGAGCGAAAAAGTCGGACTTCTACGGCTCTACCGTAATCTCTGTTCTCGCGCGGATGCTTCGACGACATCATTGTCCGCCCTCCGCATTTTAATCCCACCCTGCCCTCACTGGCAGTTGCATTTTGCTGTGCGGAATATGGATCTCGTTGCGTTTTACGATCTTGGGGCCAAGCGGGGTACATGCAGAGGCGTTTCCGAGTTCGCACCAATGCGGTGAGGCTGGTTCGGAACCGTCCATCATCCGAGTCGATGATGCATAACCTCACATCTCATTTGAATCCTTTCATACGATGTCGAAGTGTCCCGAATGGCTTATGACGATGTCGCCAACGAAGCGTGTGGAACAAATAGCGCAGAGTCGCAAGGTAAGGCTATCCCTTTCGACCTGCCCGAGACACTCATGTTCAGCCCTCTCATCCTTCTACCTTGGTTTTTGGGTGAGGGGATGGTTTTTTTTTTACCGATGAAGGACACGTACGACGAGTGGGATCAGGAAATAACAGATATCTTCAAATACCCTGAACCGCCTGCGGGTGAGGGCAAACGTCGCCCGTTTCTCCTCAGAGAAATTGCGCACAATATCTGCGCCCTCCTTGACGTGAACACCCACGGCTCATTGCTGTAGTGGATATGCGCTGGACAGTCGGGAAATACCGCGAATTTCGTCGTGAATGTGAGTGCCATGTCCAGCTCCCCGTCAACACTGAATGTCGAAATCTTTATCGGGGATTAGGGATTCGGCGCCGTCATTCAAACACTCCAGACCTCCTGCATAGTCTGCTCCTGTAAGTCTACATTTTCGAACGCTTGACGTATCGCTGGTCGCCTCCTTAGCGAAGGTGAAGTCCCGAAAGACAGACTTTAAAGGCACTGCAGCAGATGTACTCTCTATTTCTCTAAGTATACGTCGTCTTTGAAGGCCTTTTTTTTATCGACTGTCGGGCACCTCGGGGTCTGAACCCAACTTAGCCGATGCAGTGCTGGACGGCCTATGTAACTATTACGTATGGGGTGCCTCCTCCCGCGAACTATTCCATAGTCTTGTGGCCATCGTTGCATATCACAGAATAGGTTGGTGTGTTGAGTGACTGTTCCAACTGGAGGAGGTGTCGCGTTGGCAGCGATCACGTGACATGAAGCTCAACTCGAACCACGCCTTCTACACCGTGACGTTGTTTTTGTCTGACATTGCCATGAATCGTCCGCGAGAGAGCCTCCTCACCCTCTTTGACCCATTATTCTCAGGGGGTCCAACGACGCCGCCCTCTTGCCGCGATGTCCCCTCACCAGATTTAGGTTCTGACAAGGAAAATGCTGTCCCCGCGCACGACAACGCCATCACGCTCACCAAGTTCTTCAATCGCGTTTACACGCGGCCCAAGGTGCAGCCGCCTCGGTCGTTGCCAAAGGACCGCCTGATTGACCTCAGCGATCTGAACGTGTCGGATGACAATTCGGACTCTGGCGATGACGGGCAAAACGAACACGTGTTCGTTGTCAATCACCACGAGCCGCTCCTTACCAGCAGAGAAGACGCGCAGGACTCGCCTCAGCGGCGCCCTCTTGCAGATATTGCACTCGAAGATAGCGGGAGCAGCCCCGTAGCTGCGAAGAGGGCGTCGCTATTCGGGACTCCCTCGCCATTTAGGCTTGTTCGCCCCAGTCCCGCGCCGTCTTCTTCTCCCCTCGCATCTGTCATTAATGCAATCAATGGCGCCAGCTCTCCTCCGCCTCCTTCCACGCCATCTGCACCCCGTATTGCGGTCACCCCTGCAGAGCCGTCGTCTCCGTCTCCGTCTCCAACACGGCACCAGCTGCGCCCGGGCGCGATGCTACATGCCTCTCCTGACACTGACTCTCGGCGAACGTCCGTAGACCTTCAAGAGTCCCTTAGCGTGCACTTCGACGATTCGTCTTTTGACCTGCTGAAGGACAAGATTTTACTTCCGGAGAATGACTCGATGGGCGACCTCGACATGGATATTGGCCCGCGCACAACGAACGTATCCGAGAGAGAGAATAAAGAGGTTGTTGCGGCGCCAAGCGCAGATATTGAGAGTGAGGACGAGCCGGACTTTGGGGCCGAGCTGGAGGAACGGCTACGTGACATGTGCATCACGGAAGATGCGGTTCTGGAGGACAGGGACGAGGACCGGGGAGAGATATCATCTCGACGCCACCACCACAGCCTAGCGGCGACAACGTTTCCAGTTGGTACATTTCTTTCTCATATCTGATTTAATCCTCAAACATTCTCCCCTGCAGCCCCGCAGGCGCCCGTGCGCCAGTTCCTCCGCCCCAGGAACAAACTGCAAGGTCCCTCGGCGCCTATCATTTCTACCGCACCTCGAGCAAACCTTCCTAGGCGAAGCGTGCGCGCATCGATCTCTGCACTCCCCATGCCCGCATCAACAACCGCTCAGCGAATCACTAAAGTGGCAAAGGCAGACATAGCGCCTGCACCTGTCACGGCGTCTATCCCTGCTCGGAAACCCGCGGGACGTGCAATGTCTCACACGGCCACCTCTGCGCCACCGCCGCGTGGAATGGCATTTGGCGGTGTACAGCGCCACCCTGTGGCCACCAAGGTCGCGCCTCCAAGTACCGCATCCGCTTCATCACGCGTCCGCTTCCAGCGGAACAAGCAAGTAACGGGGCAGGCATCGTCGACGACTTCCAAGGTGGCTTCAGTAGGCACCACTGGCCCGCGTCCGTCCGGCCTGCGCCCGCCGACCTCTCGCGTGGGTGCTGCCGGGATCGCCATGCCGCGCGATTCTATTAGCGGTGGTGCGGTGCGGCTGTCGACGGCTGCTGGTGGTCGGTTGGGATCGACTGGTGTGACCAAGACAGGGATTGCCAAAGGCAAAGGCGATGGCGCGTCGGCTACTGCGCGCATGATGCGCCGGGCGTGAATGAGGCATGATCAACTCGACCCCCTGGACTTTCTTGTTTCAACTTTTTATTGAACTCTTACTCACGAATGCACGTACGCGCACGCCCCACATCTGACGAGCCAAGACAATGCACATACGAGAATGAATTGAACAAATCGCAATAAATGAGCAGATACAGAAGTTTTAGACAGATACCTCGCATTATACGCGCATGTCTTAGTAGCATACATGGGCAGAACAATACCGTTTGCGCGTTTGCGACCACGTTTTTTTCTTCCGCACAGCACAAAAAGCCCATCGCTCTGTGCCAAATTATGTAACGCACAGACGACGAACGACGCGTAAGCGTGCGTCTGATGGATGGATGGCCGGATCCTGTGCAGCAACCGGTGCAGAGCGGTGCTTGTTTTGTGAAACGCACGTTGTGTTCGTGTAACCGCGAGCGTGCAGACGCCATCAGACTCTCCCCGGGTTTTCCATAGCGTGTTCTGTCAGCCCGAGTCGGCCAATGCCGCGTTTCCCACTCGAGTGACTCGCGAAAGAGCCACACGCTCCACCGAAGAGAGCTGATTTTAGTGGTTTCTTTCTCTCTCGCTCTTTGAATTGCGAAATGGCATATTTTTTTTAAGTGTCGCGTGGAGTGGAAAGGGCGGACCGAGCGAGTGTCGAGGAGAGGAGAGCGCGTCAGTCATCGAGTCGAGTTGGTTCCCATCCCATCCATACTTTTTACTTTTATTCTCTCTTGTCCTTTCCCCTCCTCCCCCCGACCACTTTCTCCGTCCCTCCGTCCCCTTTTCTTTCCTACATCCATCCATCCATCCATTTTCTCTTCCCGTGCCACCATGGCTCGCTCTCAGTCGCTCATCACCCCAGAGCCAACCCATATTGTCCCCCAACCCGTTACGATATGCCATGTGTGCGTTTTCTGCTTCCCCCGGATATACTATATCTCCACGCTCGAGCGTCCTCGGCTCACGCTTTTCTACCAGACAACTAAGAGATCTGATCATTTGTCCGGACGAGCCCGGCGTGGTCAACTATGTCCAGGACCAGAGCATCATGGAGCGTAACATAGCTGATCCATCCTCTGTGGGTCTCCCCCATCCCGTCTTTCCCCTTTCGTCCATCCTTTCCGCTTTTTTTCCCGTCCCACTGTAAGAGCGAAAGAAACCGGGCAGGAGAGAGGAATGTGAACTTTCTTGGTATGAAAAACCCAGTGTGGGTTGGTGAGCCCTTTTAGATGGCTCACCTCACTGGGGATGGCACTACGCTACGGTTTGCCTACCAGCCAGCCCTGCATAGTTAGCCAAATCGCGGCGCTATTGGCGGCCTCCGCACCCTCGTTAACCCTCTTAAGGCTTCCGGTCCAGACTCCTGCCTCACCCCCATGTCGCCGCCATTTTCTCCGCAGTACTCCCGAGCCTTACCCCACCATACTCTGTTCGAATTGCTGACGAAACCATATCTTCTTGTATGACAGGCACAAACGCCCTTGGTTTCCCTCAACTATGTTCCAAACACCATCGCCTCTCTTCATATCCCCGATTCTGACGAGCGGCTCCTCGCCGCGGGCGGGCAGGACGCCGAGCTACACCTATCCATTCACTCCAGGCACACTTCCCCACGCAACTCTTCTGATTCCCCACCCCGTAGCTCAAGAAGGCTATGGCAGTACGATGGCGTCCTGTCTGGCTCCATCAACAACTCCGTCCTCCTCACTTCTCTCAGCCTCACCCGCTCAAACGAGAGCAGCGCCGAGCCTCGCGTTGCTGTCAGCAATAATGACTGTACCGTCAAGTTTTTCGACGTTAACGTGCGCGGCGCCAAAGGCGTCGATGGTCCACCTAAACGCATTAGCGAGGCAGGCACGCTACGGCTTGATGTGCCCGTGAATCACTGTGCGTCATTTCTCGAATTCCACCCATAACTGCGGGTCTGGAACCCCACTGACGTCGTCCCCGGCTTGCCGTCCCCGTTGTCGACAGCCTCGATCTCACCGGACGGTCGTACTCTTCTCTCCGTCGGCGACTCTCCGCAGGTGTACCTACACGGCATGACCGGCGGCGCGCGTATCACGTTCACGCCACTTGCGCAGCTGGCCCTTCCACCCTTCGACCCGCCCCCGAGCGTCCACCCATCACATGGGCTGGCGCACTTCCCGCGTCGTTCTGCACCGCGTTCTCGCCCTCCGGCTCCAAATTTGCTGTTGCGTCCCAGGAAGGTATGGTCGCCGTGTGGGATGTACGCTCTCGCAAGCCGATGAAAGTATTCACCACTGACCGGGGTCGCGCACCACCTGGCGGCGCCGGTGGGATGGGGAGAACTGGGAGCAGGGCAACAGGTACCGCTAGCGGATGGCTGTACGAGGATTCGTGGGACTGGACGATGCCAGGACACAGGGCACCTGGCTGGGGGGTAAGGAACGTCAAGTTCAATTCTGGAATCGACGGAAAGGAGGTCATGACATTTACTGAGGTGCGTCATTATTGGTAATATTTCTCTGTGGATGGGAATTTGACGTGCGGGGCCTTGGCAACAGCATACCTCGCTGCTGCACGTCATCGACGCCACCACGTTTGAGCATCACGAGATCATTCATGTCCCCGCAATCATCACCGATCCTCCGCAGTCATCTTCACCAAGACCGGCCTCGACTTCCACCTCTGCCCCCTCCTCACCTTTACCAAACCACCAAGCGCAACCGTACGGGCGTGCACTCCCCACAGGTGACGATGCGTGGACCGCCGCACCCTCTCCCTTACCACGCCTGCCCCACATCCCCATACCGCACCTGCATACTCATCCGCACGGGCACGGGCACTACTATCACCATTCCTACAACGGTGCACCGATCGTAGGATATACCGGCGGTGACCGCGATCGGCGTTTGCGCGTGCGGGTCCGCCAGATCCGTGATGTGCACCTCACCACTGCAACTTCGGCGTCAGCAGCGTCCGGATCGGGGGCCACGACCGTGATCGCGGCTGCGGCTGCGGCGCCCGCGCTCCCCCGACGGCGCTCTCACGCAGAGGTCGGCCCAGGCGCAGAGATGGACGTGGACATCGACACAGATGATGGCGAAGAGGCCGAAGCGGAAGCGGAAGGTGAGACGGACTGCCTCACTTCGCGCGCACCGTCGCGTGCCGCATCACCGCCACCACGCCACAGGCGTCTTGCGGTGCACTCGGATGCGCTGGAGCTGGTCGGGGCTGAGGCGGACGCCGAGGTGAGCGGCATACTGGCGACACCAGCACACCTCGATCTGGCTGGGACGTGCTTCGATCCGCGCGGTGCATGGTTGTATGTTGCAAGTACGGCGGGGATCGTCGAGTGGGGAGTGCGCGGTGGGGAGAAGCGGTGGTGGGCTGAAGCCGTGTGGGCGTGAAATGGAATACTGCTGCCATGACGTTTTTTCGAGCGGACTCTGATGTATTGGTTTCCATCGGATAGGATTTCATCTCATTGTTCTGTCTCTAGCCTCTTTGTAGTTATAGTCGCATTGTGTTTTTTTTTCTTTTTTTTCCTTCTTGATTTGCTTGCTGGATCGTCGAGGCTCCTCCGTCGTGTACAGTATGTCGTAACACGCAAGAAGAAAGTCTAAACGGTATTTCTTTTTTTCCCCTTTCTTATCATCCATCTTCCGTCCTAGCAAATCGCGTACCTCGTCAATACTACTCTTTCTTCCCTCTTTGTTTTTTGTTGTTGTATCGGTCATTAAACATGAACGTAGTGTGGTCACATTCACCTGCCTGCCAGTGAGTCTGCAAACACCCTGAGAGAGGTCTTTGACGTCATCACTGCGTCACTTGTCATCGCGTCATCATCGGGACCTGGCTGGCTTGGATTGGATTGACGATTGACTGGCGAGGCAAATCACTACTAGATCCTCTCTCGCGAAAAGAGAAAATGGATGAGGGCTGGTTCCGTACAGTACAAAAAGAGAAGCCCGCTTTTTTCCTTTCGATCCTCGCCCTCTTCTCGAAACGAACTTGATATGTCGGTGCCTGTCTGGTCTGAGGGAGTGGCTCCGGTGACTACGAGGAGCCGGGCCCGGCGCGGCACAGGTCGCAAACCTCTCCTTCGGAACGCCGCGATACTGTACCATGTGTGGCGGGCCCAGGGATGCCGGGCGGAGCTACAGTAGTTCACACCCGGTCGCCCATTCATTCGGATTCCTTTTGACTTGATATCTCTTACGGAGAGAAGGGGGTGCCGAGGTCCCCCCGAATGGACGTGAGTTGCGAGCGTGGCGTGGTGCGAGGGAACGCACTGGCGCGGGACGCTCTCTCTTCGGTGGTGCACCGGGGGAGACGGATCACATGCAGACCCGACCCCAGGGATGAAGGAGCCATGGCCATGGCAGGGCAAAGATCTCGTCCCAATTGCGGTAGCGCTGCCCTGATGACTCGGATCCCATACATAGATCGTAGGCTGACGGGATTTCATCCTCATCGTCCACGAGCGCGCCTTCGTGCCATGCCATGACAAGCAAGGCCCACCCTGCATGGTGCTTCACGAGAGCAACATTGGCAGCCGTTTCTGTCAGGCTGGCTAGCCGGTGTCGCCATGTGGAACTGACTGGAGCACCTGGGGTGATCGGAGGCTCATTTTGTCGAGGATACTATTCAAGCCTAAACTCGGATCGTGTCGTCGTGTTTGGCCAATGTTAATCTGCCGGGCTTTTTGGGGCGAGCTGGCTGGAGAGTACAGTATGTATAGCCATTCTGCTGCTTGACGGGGCCGATCGATGCAGACCGGGAGGAGGAGGAAAGTGCCAACGGCACGGGCCTCGTGGATTGGACCCCCCGCACAACCAGACAGCCAGACATAATGTAGACCGCATGGCAATACCCAACATGACTGGATTACGTAGAACTGAGAGGAGTCGACTTTGAAGCGTGAAGACTACTAGTACCCGAGGAAAGCCGATAGGGCACCTTGAGGGCCTTGTGGAGTACGTGACATGTCCAGTATTGCACTAGTATTGCTTCTCTCTCCTCAGAATCTGTCGTTCCCGGGGGGGTTAAGAAAGAAGGAGCCACAGTTTCCGGCAGGTAGAGAGGGAGAACGGATGGCTCGATGCGATGCGATGCATCGGAGCTTTATCATTGTCGCTTGTCTAGCGAGGCATTTCAGGGCGCAGTAGCCTCGGACTCGGGTACGACGTGAACCGAGATACTGTAAGACGAGTAAGACGCAAGTCAAGGACGTGTCAAGGGCTCTGTTAAGTTTTGTTTTCTCTCTCCCTCTGGAAGAAGAAATCCCCGACCCTCGGCGTTGTGCAGCTCCTCGGTGTGGTGTGCCGACTACGGTCAAAATCGAGTGACCGAAACAAGGCCGAAGCCCGCGGTCTGTGCATATGAGCGCAGTTGTTGTCAGGAAGATGACTTTGCGTATGTGGGACAGTGTCGCATGGACCCGTTTCGTGTTAGATTGACTACTTTGGCACATGTTCCCGTTGTCTCGGGAGTGACGATCAGCTTCCTTTCGGTCAGGGTGTCAGGTTGCCGTGTACAGTGCTTGCGACCGGCAGCGTTGCCACAGAACCTCTTTCCGCAGCGATCGTCCGCGGGGTGATGTCACGTGCTGGCGGGGTGAGATCGGATCTCATCGGGTCGAGTCGTGTTTCTGACCCACTCTCGGCGCCCTCGTCCTTGCGAATTCAGTGTTCATTGAGCCCAACGTCGCTGGCTGCGTGCGTGGGTTGCCGCGGGCGGTGCTTGCGAACCGCCATCTGCCTGTTCTTTGGCAACTTTTTGTCGCGGACAGGAAGATTAGCCGCGCAGACGCCCCGCACGCCCGAGAACACCCGGTGCAGGTCGGAACGGCCCATGGGAGTGCGTTGGGCGTATTTTCGTTTCGTTTCGATTGGGTTTCGATTTCTTTTTCCTCTCCTTTGCAGCCCTGAACACCTCATAATCTGCCTCTTTTCCTCGTGTATGAGCGGCTTTTTGCCTTCCTCCGTCGTCATCCCGTCATCCGTCTCTTTATGGATTTCTCCCGCCCTCCGTACTGCGCACCACACACGCAGCACTCACCGCCCCCGTCCCAGATCAGTCGCGACTCTAGCGACGCTCCTATTCGTGGTCCTGGTCCCGACGCCGCCCTCACGCCAGCATCGATTTCCCTCCCGCAACACCTCTCACCACAATCTCAACAGCCGCGACCACCACCTCCTTACCCCCAGCGCACCCCAACCTCCTCTGCACCGACGTTTCGCGCCCCCGCGCACAAACATGCACATCACCTCCATTCCATTCCGCCCCGCGAAAAGTCTACGCGGACCCTCATCATCGATCACCTCCTCTGGGTGCACGCCTGCACTCGCTTCGCCCAGGCACGTGCCGAGCTGGGCATGACAGACCGCACGGGCGGCCCCGGGGCCCCGAACTACGCGCACCGTGAGCGGCCAGAACAATGGGAAGACGACCAGGAGGTGCCCAGCGACGGCGAGCAGATCGACGACGTGGACGGACGGGCGCTCCGCGCTCGACCGGGACTAGGACCACCGGATCATCGTGTCCATGTCCACCAAGGCGAAGAGGAGGCAGCGGCGCGGATCGCGCGCCAGGATTTGCCGTTCGCGCGGAAGCTTAGGCATCGCGCAGACTCGTTGGAAAAAGTCGTCACTGGTATGCTCGAGCAGCCTCCGCGTGATATTCCATTCCCAGAGGACGAACCTATCACTCCTGTGAGCACGAACGTTAGTCTTGCAATCACCGTCGCTGACATAGAATCTTGCCTCTGTGCCCACAGACACCACCTCAGCAACGGGCCCCTGTCATGCCATCTCCGGTTGGGAAGCATGTCCTCCCAAACGGCGTTCGACTTCGGCTTGCGTTGACCATCATCATCAATGACTTGTTTGCGCGCCAGGCTCCCGTGCCTCGACACGTGCACTTCCAGGCCGCCGCAGCTGCTGCAGAGTCCTCGGACGCCACCCAGAGCAATTCACGCGCATCTAGCTCCCGAAGGACGATACAAACCTCATCGTTCTCGTCACCACCCTCGCCGGCGCCCCTTTCGTGGCTGCCGCAGTCTCTTGTTCCTCTTCTGTCCGTGTCCTGTGCAAGCGCCACAGAGCCGCATGCGTCGTCATCGTACTCTGTACGTGCGTCTTCTTCTCCATAACCTTGCTACGCGCTTAGGGCCCGCCGTGTCCATGGATGGCGTACCCGGTGCACGACGTTCGCTGACGGCTTGTCGTTTCAGCCATCAGATTTGACCTACCCAACCCATCAGCAACAGCATTTGCCATCGAGTCTAGTCCCCGCGTTCGCGACAAGTTTGTCGCTGGCGTAGCAGATCCGAGCACACCCTCGTTCTCCCGCTGCCCGCGCCACCTGCATCAAACCTGCGAGATCTGCATCAACCCTGGCAGCGGCGTGCCAACGCCCACGGGGGGTAAGCCGTGCAAGCGACCGCGTACCCGTTGCGCAGGGTGGTGGCATCTCGGGCTTTGCGGAGGGCGCGGGTGTCGGGAGTGGACTCGCGCGGTGGGGCCCGGCGGAACGCTGCTCCGGCGGGTAGTCCCACCGCTCGACGAGAGCACATAGCGGTCCCGAGCCAGGCACGGGGCCGGGAACACGAGACTCACGGAGCTCATCCCGCGTTTCTTGCGGCTCTCTGCGCTCGTTGCGCTCGAGCTCGGGCGGGAGGTGGGCGTGGGCGCGGAGGACGTCGGTCCTAACAGCCGTCGGGCCGCCCTCGCGCCGACGGCTCAGTGGTACTTCCTTCTGGCCGGCTTGCTAACGCGAGCGGTGCTCGAGGGATACCTCACCGCTGGCTGGACGGGCCTCGGGCCTCTCCAGGTCCTGCTGGGCGTCGGGCTCGGTAGCCCTGCGCCCCCGATGCCGCTGCACTCGCTGTGGATGATAAACATGTCGAGTTCGAGCCCGATGGTATGCCCGATCTC
Organism: Russula brevipes; assembly: GCA_022496215.1. Classification (NCBI taxonomy): domain Eukaryota; kingdom Fungi; phylum Basidiomycota; class Agaricomycetes; order Russulales; family Russulaceae; genus Russula; species Russula brevipes. Next base: position 34,310 of record WTXF01000064.1, on the reverse strand, counting down.
TCCGACGCCGTGGATGTGCTCTTCCCTAGCCGGAGCACGAACGCCGGTGTAGGAGGGGAGATCGGGTACGAAACCGTTGGAGGTGAAGGAGGGGGCGTGGGTGGTGGTAGAGACGGTAGTAGCGGTGGGGGCACGCCCGGTGGTGAGGCCGAGTATGCGCGCGAGATGGGGCAACGACTTGCTCGGGTATGTAATCGCTTGTCCATTCCCGGCGCGTCTATCCCCGTTTATTCCGTCACCCTCCTTTGCGCCCTCCCCCATGCTTACCCCTCTTCCTGATTGGCCGTCTTCCGTCCCTTGGGTAATGATTGGATAACGCCTCTCTGTGCGGTTGGCTGCTGCTAGTTCCTCGACGTTCCCGCGAGCACCGCTGATCTCTCGACGCATTTGGAGGCACTCACGTGGCGCTATCCCGTTGAACCCGTCGAACGCGCGGCACTCAGGTTCTGCGAGGCGCTCGCGCGCTGGCGCGGTAAGCCCGAGCTCGAAACGGTGCGTCCTCACCTCTTCTCGATACATTCCCACACCGTAGTCGTCCTTTTTCCTTTCCCCGCTGCCTTCCGCGGGGGGCCCGAGCCCCAGCTTTCTCCTTCCCCCCCCCTCCTCCTCCACTCCCCTCTCGAGTGATGAATCTTTTGCTTACCGTGTGCGTTCATGTAGTACAAGAAGCGCCCCGCTGCGCAGGGCCTCACTCCTGTCCCGACTCCGGTGCTTGAGGGCGGTATCGGGAGCGCTGCAAATGATGCGGTGCGCCGCGCTATCGGTCGATATTTCGTCATCCCTCGCACGACGACGACGACGGCGCGGGCACCGCCGATCCGGTAGACGTTCTAGTCTCCGATGGGGAGGGGGAGGGCCGGGTAGTGATAGGGCGCAAGCGTGCGCACTCGGTGTTGGGGGGGCCGGACATGTCGAACGGGAGCGCTGCTGGTGGTGATGGGTGGGGGGAGCGGAGGGGGTATGTTTGACGGGTTCGTTTCTCTACAGTATCTTCTTTCCTTTTTGTTTGTTTGTACGCCTGATGATGATGATGATGGGCCCTGGAAGGGCTCTCTCTCTCTCATCCTCTGCATTTCATTCGGACTGCCGTTTATAAACTGACATCGCATTCAGTTCCTTCCTCTGCACGTCCGTTTCATATTTGTTTCGTTTTTTTTTTTTCCCTTCAACTCCCAAGATGCCGTCTTGTCTGTCGTACGCGCCCAAATGGCCCGTTTCTGTGAGTCCACCTCGTTTTATTCTATTTAGTTTATTTTTTCTTGTCTGTCATTGCTATGTAATCGTGCAGGCGGCTGTTCATCACCCCGCACGCGGAATGAGACCGCACTTTCATTGGTTGTTTCGCGTAACTGGCTCGCTCGGGCATGAAGGCGGTACCGGCCCGGGGACAGGCGGCGTAGGGGTGCAGGTGCCCATATAGTGGATCCCGTCGCATTGCGTCGAGATAGATCTCTGTCTGTGCAACAGGGCAACAGGATAGTACCTGGCCGATTACCGGGCGCCAGCGTGCCCGGTACTGGTACTCGGGGCCCATTGGACCGGTTTCACTGGCACCCCGAGCCCGAGTCGGACAATCCCATTTTTCTTTTCACCTAAGTTATGCTCCCATCTGGCTGGGACTTCAAGCTCTCTCGTAAAAAATAATAATGCCCCCATTGGCCTCGAGTAGCTGGTCGATCGATAAGGTAAGTGGCAGCAATATGTCCGGCTGCTTGACGGTTCCCGAGACAGGTTCAGTTTCAAATTAATGCGTGAACACTCCCCCCTTGCTATTGTAATGTTCTGCACGTTTTTAATCAAAAACATAGAAAGTTGGGCGGTCGCCGTGCATCGCCGTGCCAGAAGCGCCCCCAAAATACAAAAACGCGCTCGTCGTGTCATCAGCGCGCTGGGTGGCGAAAGTGCTCAGACCCGTAGTCTATTCAGCTCACGGCAGTTGCTCGGTCAGTCCCCCCCCCCGCGACAAAATGCATCCTTCTCAAGAAAAATATCGCCCCCCCCTTCCCATTATACCCACCCAACCTGCGCCAGAGGCACAATATCGTGCCTGACGGACGATATCTTTTTTTATTCTCGCACAATTATAATTGCTGCAGTGCACTGTACTACTGACTTAGCGGTCGCGCGAGCGAATATGTGACATGACAGACAGGAACTAACGTGACGTTCAAACCGGTTTCTGGGATCAAAGGGGGGGGGAAAGCGCTTCGACTGTTGCAGTGGACATGCGACCAACGGGTTCGTTGGGCCTTGATTAGTACGCAGACCGTCGGTCAACCCGTCTAATGAAACGCAGCGCTGCGTAACTCTCGGCCGATCGGCCGATAGCCTGGCATGTTTTTTTTTTTTTTAATCAATGACGGGGAATAGTATGCTCGAAGCGCGCGAGCTACTGAAAGGGTGCGTCTGGCAGGTGACATACATTTGGCGTGGCCATAAGGTGATGGTGCACTTGGGCATGTGCGAGTAACGCAAGTCGATTGGTCGTGGTCCGCGCCCTACATCGACCCGGTCATCTTCCCCAGTCACGACTTCGGCAGATGGGTCGGATACTTCCAGGAGGATACAGGGTTGCAGGGTCTGTCCTGTCTTCCGTTCGCAACGAGCAACATTGTTTTGGGCCGTGTACTATTGGATCCGGGATAGGGCGTCCGCCTCTGCAGTGGGTTCCTGGGGTTCTGGCACTGCATCAAAGACGTCACTCGAGGTCGAACGGAATAGACTTTCAATAGGAAAGCGGTCGAAAGCCTGCCTCTCGGGAGCGTGTGCCCACGATGCTGAACAGAGTCGGTAAAACTGGTGCGAGCGTCATCATTAGCAAGGCGACCTCCATTGATCCCGCGGATGCCAGGCTGATAGTAAGTAGAAGGAGCGACACATGATGTTGGCGCGAGAGAAGAAGAGGCGTCAGCAGGGTCGCGGCCCCTGCGCTTACGGATCCTGTCTGTCTGCGATGATAAGAACAGCGAGGGGATAGGACAACTGACTGAAGCAACAGGCGTCTGACAAAGGACCCACCGAGCATTCTCGGGCGGGCTGATGTAGGCGATACCTTCATGATAACTGGTAGGGTGCAGGATTGAGATCTGCAATCGAAGGTCTGGAGTTGTGATCCGAAATGAGGAAATGTACTTGGTTTCTCTAATCTCGCCGGCTGCTGCAAGATCCAAGATTACGTCACGCCCTCGAGGGGAGGGCGAGGTGATGGGTATGTCGTATCGTCGCTGGATCGCTGGGTTACTGGTAACCTTTAGTTGATCGCGGTAATTTAAATATAATCCGGCCATCGAATCTTGCCCCTATTCCAGGTCCCGAAGACTTTCTTCGACCGAATGTAACAAGCCAGCGCAGGGCATCCATTAGATCGATGTTCACATAGAGATCAGAATATAGCGCACCTTAGTGGGAATGAAAATGAAGTCCACGACGCGACATCCGACTTGGGTGAAGAACTTCTCCTCTTTGTTATAAATTTGCTCTCTTAAGTGAGAAATAGTTTGGGTTGGTGAAATGGAAATACGGAACAATCTTCAGTTGGCCACCTTCAATATTGTACCAGATATCATCGAACATTTGTGCAAATATAAGGTTCCAGTTGGGGTTCAAGTTGGGGGCGGTGGAGGTTGAGTGGGGCCCTGCAGTTGCGTTGGCAGTGGGCTTTGATCATCTTTTAAACGTGTTTACTCGATTTGAGTCGTTTCTAATTGGCCCTCCTCTTTGCAGGGCTCAAACGAGAGCGAGACAAAGTGTAGCACGAGAGGGGAGTGTAGCCGGAGGTGAAAGTACGCATGCAACGAGAGTATACACGGGGCGTATGAAGAAGCGAGGCGGAAGGAAACGGCGGAAGAGAGGCAGTGGTGAGTGCGTGCGTGGTAGCGGACGGCAGGAGGCGTTCGGGAAGCTGGGAAAGGAGTCAGCACCGGCACGGACGCACGGGCGAGAGAGAGAGACAAGAGCAGGGCGACGGACGAACCTGAGAGGTGAGACTGGGCCCACCCACGTCATCTCCGCCCTTGGCAGTGAAGTGGTGGAGATCGAGGGGACATCGGGAGTGCAGCAGGGAGTTTGAGAATGCCCCACACAGAGGCCACAAAATAGTTTCTGCGTCCATCCACAACTTGAACAGGTCCGCAAGACGAGATGGTGACAGCGTATGTATGGAGCTGAATAGGTGCGCAATGGGTGGGCTCCTCCCACTCCAGTTTTCCTTCTAACAATTCCCAGTCCAAGGGACTCCTACTCCACGGCCCCACACACACCCTCCTTTCTACCATCCAAAGTATACCATAGAATTGCTCGCTCTCAAGCCGTATGCAGAAGCGGCTGAACGCTCATTTCGTTGCGTTTGGCGATGACAGGGGGAACATCATGGCCATTCGCAGTGCAACGGGAAAAGGTGTGCATCTGTACTTCGACATCGAACCCCCTGCGCGCTCCAGCGAACCCGGTGATACCAAGGTCAACGAGGGAATGGCGGGTGACTCAGATGGAGACACGCCATAATCGGAATCGAACATTGACTATATTGACTCCCCGCTCGAGGTATGTGTTCCCCCGCACACCGCGGCGCCAGGCCCATGCCACTTCGGCACCCAACAAGGGGCACCGCGACGAAGCGGGCAAGGCCGACAGCAACGCAGTCTCGTGTCATCCTCGAGCCTTGCAGATAGCATGGCATCCATCGCAGAGCGCCGGCAGGTCCTGCGGGAGCAGCTCGCGAAACATCGACGGGAATACAGGAAGGTCATCATCGCAGATGCAGCAGGAGGGATGAGACGGAACTGTCTTCGTCGAGGAGTCCAACGCCGAGCCGGGCGATGGCCACACCCCGACGGAGGTGATATCTGACAGCTGCGAAGGGAGTCGGACTCCTCCCGCCCACGCCCCCGTCCTCGGTGCCAGCTTCAGGTCCACGCGCTCGTGAGGCCCCAAATTTCGTAGAGAGCCGGAGAAAGCAGCAGCATCGCGTCCCAGTTCGTTGCCATGACGACGAAAATATCTTCTCGCTCTCCTAACCACCACGACAAGCCACCTCTATGAGGCGAGCATCCGATGGGCCATTCATTGTGGTTGTGGGTGGCCAGGCAGGCTCCAGCTCTAGTCCCGATGAGAACGGCGGTGATTGATTCAGACCCAGTGGCTGGTGAGACAATGATGCCATACCAGTAGAGTATGAGGTTTCAGAGATGGCCGCATAAGGAGATGTGATGGTGCTGAGACCGGGAGAGACCGCTGTATCAGCGGCCGAATCGAGGACTCGGGGACCCGGCAACGTGAGTTGTGCGGCCGGTGCAGGCGGACCGAGTGTTGTCCTGTGGTGCAGCGTGCGATGAGAAGGCGGAGGTGGGCAAATGCGAATTGGCGGAACGTATGACGACGAAGGAGTGAGCGAGGGTGGTGCGGGTGGGTGTGACAGGACAGAGGTGCGAGGGATTGAGGCATGCACGGCACGAGCCGGGAAGAGGAAGAGAGGAGGCCCGGGTCCATTGGAACCTTCGGGCTTCGGGCTTCAGGGCGGCGCCGCAAATGACACGAGGGATGGGAACCGAGCGAAGTATTCTCATGCTGCGGGGCTGTATGGGCTACTTGATGGCAACTGACTGTAGAGAGGACTCAAATGTTGGCCACTCAACACACCCTCCGAACTTGGGTTGTGCCTACTAGCAGAGACATCAACATAGACCCAACAGGTCAGAGGCAGATTGATCGACCAGTGCTCGTCGCAGCAAAGCGTGGTGCAGGTGCCACTCACTGGGAAAAGACGTGCACATTTGGACATATTCAACGAGGATGATTAACAGCTTACATTTGAGCGGCGCCACTACGGCGCCGCGATGATGATTCCTCAGGTCAGGTCAGCTTACGTGTCAAGCTTACTGTAATTCAGCTCGAGGCCACCAGCCAACACCCCTCGTGTGCGATCGCCCTTAAGCCCGTGGCCCGTCTACGCATTCTATTCTAGGCGGCGTCATGACTGACGAGCTCGGACACGAGTTATTGGGGTGTGGACAGCATTCTTCGCCTTCATAAGTGCCACTAGGGTGGCGATGGCGATGTGGTAGGAATAGCAATAGTCCTTCTGGCACCATCCAGCAGGGGTTGCGAGCTCGCGATACTGTACTGTACTGGATGGAGACAGTGTCCTCTAGACGCGCCAAGGGACGAGGCACAACACTCTCATTGGCCCTCAATTTTATGGCTGTTTGGTTTGGGGTTTGGCCCGGGGATTTCTCTGGATTGCCCATGTGGGGCACGTAGCCATCAATTGGCATGCCGAAAGAAAAGCATGCGGATTGCAAGGCATATTTTCTATCATCGGGTGCAAAGCCTGCTACCTTCCTGGTCCCCGTGCCAGTCCAATGAAACGAGAAGAAATGCACATTGGTTCTTTTTTTTTTGGGTTCTTGGAGCCGCGGACATGCATAATTTCGTATCGACCCCAACCCGCGCCGCGTCCTCATGGTTCCCCAGATGCCGTTCATTTTTGCGCTGATGATGATGATGATGATACCAGTCAGGTAAGGTTTAGGTTTAGTGGTTTTCCCACTGGCATATTACGGCAGGTACTACTTCTACCCCGCGCTCGAACACGCCGCAAGCTGAGGTGAAAGTGGCTCGGGGCCGCATGTGTTGAGTGCATCCCCTCAACCACCGTGTTGCACGCCCTCACAACGGAAAGCATGACCTCAGAGATGAATGGGGCGGGGGAAACCGCCAGTTCTGGCTACCCTCTATCTCCTTTTGCACTAACGTCCCTTTCCGCGGCCTGCTCCCTTAGATCCGTTGATGGAGTCTTAACTACCGTTGCGAAGAAACGACGGTCCTCACCTCTTCCAAGCCATCCCTTCATTGAATGGGGAATTGTTATGGGCGCTGACCTTCATACAGCAGAACGGCGCCCAGGGGTTCAAGTTTCGAGATCACGCGGACTCGCGGAGGGATGAATTTCGAAAGACATGGCAATCTCGGGGACGTCGACTCCGGATACCCCACATGCAGCAGCCGGTCTCACCAATACTACTGGACGGATGTTTTGACTGAATATGCACAAGGGTGTGTGTTCCGGCGTCTGGCGGTCATATTGCGGCCTCGATCCTTGGGAAGGGAACGCGGCGTCCTGTCGTGTTGACCTAGTACATGACATGTCACAAGACAACGGCATGTCGCCAACCAAACCGCCTTTGTCCACGAACTCCCAACGAGTTTGGAGCCACACGCGTCCAAGAAATGTAACACAAGGCAAGGAACAGAGGCCTCGTTGCCGGGCATGCATTCCTTGTGTGCCTGAGCACTAGTGACGGCTCCCTTACAGTAACCGACTTGCACTTCAAGTTGGCAAAAGGGTACAGCATCTGGCTTGCGTACCAGCTGGCTCCAATCATTTGTCATCTCGCCGCCCAGTCAGTTTCCGCCAATGTCTCCCTCAAGGGATATACGGGGACCCGTTTTCAGATAAATTGAGACCACGTAACGGTCAATATGAAGGAGAGCCTGACATGCCGTGTGGATCGCGCGGGCCAACAAACGACGGCGAGGTTTAGGTTTACCATCCTTGGGAATCAGTCCACGCCCATGGGCACCCCACAGGCTTCCCTTATTGGCCCTTCGTAATTGTCTCGTCCCATTCTCGGCCCGCAACCTGTTCCCGGCGAAAAAGAGGCTTCGAAATCACTACAGTCCATCCAACTTACGCATTTCGCCCTCACCCTCATGCGATGAAAGTTCTTTATTTGGAAGGAAGGCCCGCCGGGTCCATGCGTTGAGGTTGTGGTGTACAGCCAAAGAGACCCTTAATTAGACTTCTCCATCTGAGGCAGGTCCCTCCTAACTTACTGTTGTACGACGCTCGGTGTGGAGCTAGGGCGCGATACGTAACTTGCCGAGATGCACGACTCTTTCAGCGCTCGATGCCGCGACGATGCGTATACGTAGTTGCACGCGGTCGGTGGCTGACGGTTTCTCCTCTTTGGGGGGGAGCATCCTCGTTTTTGCCGAACGTGACGGCAACGATTTGGGATGTGGTACACGCATCTCGAAGGCAGGCCGTGCCGTGCCACGCGGACCTTCTGTGCTTTTACCAGCGCTATGATCGGCCAAACCAACTGTCGTTATTTGGAACATCTGACAATCTCTCCATCTGAGAGTGAGAGAACAGTAGAGTATTCTCGGAGCTGCCTGGCGCCACGGACCCCACGGAGCCCTGCCATTCCTAAGTCCCATAACAAGAGGACTGGCACTTTCCGACTACCACCTCAAACCACAGCGTTCATAAGTCGGCGACAGCGGGATCTGCACTGGCCCGTGTCATCTCCGTGTGGTAAGACTCTTCCGTTCCACCTAAGAGTGCAGTAGTATTTATGCACAGCCCCAGAGGTGATTGCTAGGATTCAACACTTGGGATGGCGCCGGGTGGTTGGCTTTACCTGAAACGGTATGCCACAGTGATGAGGATCCTGATGGAAAATGTTTGAGAATGAGCGCTTTGGTTGCGGGAGTGCGTCTGGAGAAGGAGAATCAGCGATCAGAGATGTCGGAGCGCCTTTCTGCTGCGTGTTATGTCGAAGTGAATTGTGGATTCAGGAATTACAAAAATTGTTGCACCAGTAGAGAGCTAGGTAGAGCGCTGGTCCACGGATCAAAATATCAATGCCGAAAAGATGTGCAGGTCAACGGAGATTCGTGTTTTCACAACACGGACACAGCCTCTGACGCCAGGTCAGATGGCTGTGCGGTAGAATGCACTGCTTATATTTGGGAATCGTGGCCGGATAGCAACTTCGGTCTGATCCACATCTCAGATGACGATACCATCAGAGGCATGAGATACGTACGATTCAGTCAACATTTTGGAGAAGTCTACCACAAATGTACACTACTGCCGGTATGATGCAAGGAAAATAGGGCGAGGGGTCATGTTGGCACGGTTCAATCGCTAACGCTAACGCACAGGATATAATGGCACAGCCCCGGTACTCGCACTGCCCCATGTATGCTGTGTAAATTAACAGGGAGAAAAGGGTCGATGGGGGCCACGTGCCACAGGGGGACACCGGGTCCGCCTATATGCACCGCCCAATGATGGTGTCGAGGGTCCTTCCCCTGGTTTCCGTCGCCCTTTTTTTCCCTCCTCCACAGTGTCTTAACAGCCCCCCTCCGAACTCTCATCTCGACCAACCACCATCCCCTTTGCACCGCCTCCGAACAGCCTCTACTTGATCCTCGGTTGCGTCCCCTTTCCTGTTCCCGCTCCCGCCCAATTTATATCACCCTCTCCTCTCGAGTCATGGAACCGCATCATCAGGACCAACATTTTCTATCAGATCCTGACAACGGTGTCGAAATCCACCCCTCCGGTCTCCTTCCAGACAATCTCAATCTCTCCCCTCATCACACGGCCTTCGACTCGTTTGACCTCCTTCGGTCGTCTAGCCCTCACTTCCCCGCCACACCGTCGTATAACGGCTCTTATCACAACTCACCCTATTCGGCAGTTTCAGATCTGGATTTCGATTCAAAGGACGATAGCCTTGGTCTTTTCGACAGAGACCCCCTTGTCATCCCACCCAGGGAAGATTACGATCCCGCCAAATTCGACGCACCTTCTACCGGTCTTTTGATGTTCGACGACGGCTTCATGTCTGGTGTCAACAATTCGAATTCCGTGTCTGTCTCCGTCACTCCTGCAGACGATGCTCATTCACCAGCATATTATGATCACGGTTCTCCGAGCTCAAGCAATGGGGGTGCCGGAAGTGGGGCTGAGGACGGTCGTCGAAGCCCAGCCTCATCTGTATCATCGCATCTGGGCGTCAATGCCTCCCCCCACCTCGACTTTAACCAACTTCACGTCGAATCCCCGTACCATCACCCTGTCCCGATGCCCAGCGAAGGCGCTTCCCCTCAAATGAAGCCTCAATCGCCGCCTGTGCTTGTCATACCCGACTTGAACCAACCCGGCGGTTATCAGCAAGCCCAGCCAGTGATTCATGCCCCGGCCGGCGATGGCCAACCCCGTCTTCACATTGTCCCCGCAACACCTGTCGGTGGTGGCGAGACGGCGCAGGCGGGTGGGTTCAGGAACACGATTCCCCAAGGTCTGTACACCGGGGACAGCCTCGTTCTTTTGTTTTCATGAGATCGTTGTTACTGACTATTTCGCCGATCGCAGGATCAGCAACTCCATCAACTGTGCCATCGTCGAGTTGGACCACCCATCATTCATCCGATCCCTCGGCGAACTCCGCCCCATCACAGCCGGCCAATGAGTTCCGCTCCGGCGCCGGATCCGCCGATGCTTCCGGCCTCCCATTTAACTTCCCCGCGCCTGCCCAGTCCAGCCGCTCTACTGATCTCCCAGCTACCGTCCAAGGCGACGATTACCTCCTACCTCCTTCACCCTCTCGCGGCCGCTCCAAGTCCGACACTTCTGCACATATTCCGCAGTGGAGCACTGGTTCATTGTACAATCAGCCACCCCCGAGTCAGCATCTCGAGACAGGCCCATCTGACTTTGGTGACAACCAGGCTGTGCAGATGAACGACGTTCTTCGGCCTGTCGACGCTATCCCTCGTCCATCTTCCTCCGCAAGTGCCATTCAGACCTCCTTCAGCTCAGGTTCCCTCCCGCATCCTTTCTCCTTTCAAGGTTCCAGTTCACAAGGCAACACTTCGTCTTTTCTTTCTCCTGACTTCGCGGTCTCCCTGAGGCGCGCCCGTTCGGACGGTGGCGGAGGACCTAGACTTACCCATAGACAATCTCGTTCCGAAGATATACGACCCACAATGCTTGGCCCACACCCCGGTACTGGTATCCCCAGTTTCCCTCCCAGTCGACATGTCGATTTCCTTGCGCAACAGAGAGGAGGTCAATATTTACATCCAACTGACGCTCAACCATTCGCTCGCGGCCACCATCGTCGTGCTTCAAGTGGTTCTCGGGAGCGTAATCTGCCATCATTTTTGGGGCGTCCAGTACCCTATCCCGCCAGCACTCCCACTAGTCCAGCACGCCTTGCAGAGCCTCTTCCGGATCTCGGCATTGGGAGTGGGCAATCCCCACTGCTTAATGATATGGCGAGAGATGCCTCCGGAGGTTACGTTAGCGGTTACTCGTCGGGCGGATCTCGTGGGGCAACACCGGCGGCCATCGTCGCGAGGCCAAATGTGACAACGAGCGCAACGGCTGATGCCAGTATGAAACGGCGGATCAATGATGCAAAGTTCGTATGTCCCGTTGCGGGATGTGGTTCAACGTTCACTCGCCATTTCAATCTCAAGGGTACGTCCATTTACACACACTTTGGAATCATCGTCCCTCATACTATGACTCACAGGTCATTTGCGCTCGCACAACGATGAGAAACCCTTCCAGTGCAAGTGGCCAGGGTGTGGCAAAGGATTCGCACGACAACACGACTGCAAGCGCCACGAACAGCTACACTCGAATCATCGGCCATTTACATGCGAAGGTTGCAGGAAGCCGTTTGCACGGCTTGACGCCCTTAACCGTCATTGTACGTTATGTTTCCCTAATATGTTCGATATCACAGTTCTAATTCGACCTTTTCGACCTGTCCAGTGCGTTCTGAGGGTGGCTCCGGCTGTTTGAAGGCCCAAGAACTGAACCCCGAGCCAGGCGTTGTGGGATCACTGAAAGTTGAGCCGGATGCTGGTGGCCAGGAAGACTGGAAAGGCTACTACGGCACCGGATCGGTACTCATGTGAAATTTCTTCCCCCCACCCCTCATATCTCCAGCATCACTCTACAAAGCTATTCCACCTAACGACTCGAACGTGCAATGTTAACTGTCCTCGTCGCGCTTTCTAGCCTCCTTGCAAACTTCATCATTCACGATTCCAACTGATGACACATGCGTGGGCGCTCCCAGGCCTCACCATTTTTCCCGTTATTTATCCCCTTATCGTAGTCGTGTTTACTTGACCATAGTTCTATCGTGTTTGGACTGCGTCCTGCGTTGTTTGTTAGGTTTACCCCTTGCTACTCATTACATGTTGTGGTTATATCTTTTCCCCATCTACCGCGTCTTTCGATCTGGACTTCTGATGTAGCGTATTGTTTATAGTCCTTAGACCGGGCGATGGAATCTGCTGTATTTATTGTATGTAGAGTGAAATGAAGAGCATCAAGTCGAGCAGCGAGCAGCTGTACCCAATGCTTCTTGGGCCCTTTGGTTTGGTCATTGGTCATATCGGGTTTGTAATCCATATGCAACATCAAGCAACACAAATGCCGCCGGCAACCGCCGTTGATTGTCTTTGTTCCCTGTTCCGAGTCGCTGGGCTTCAGTTCCTTCACAGTCGCCCCCGCAAGCATGCAGTCCGCGGTGCTTGTCAGAACTTTCGCCGGCTAAAACTTCTCTCTAAAGGACGGAGGCCGCGGGGGGCGATCGTCGCTGCTGTCGTTGCGGCCATTTCAAGTCGCCGTCGCCAGTTCTTTCTAAAAGAGCCCGAAGCGCTGGAGAGCTGGGACCTTGCGGCCTACGTCCTGATGTTTTGGAGAGAGGTTGCGGAATGCGGAAGAAGGTGGCGCGCATTCATTGTAACTTTGCATCACAGGATGTCCACTTGTGGTGTACATGTCCGTGATATGCCCGTGCACATGCGCCCCCCAAAAAAAACAATGACATTGAAGCAGACCCCTGGTGCTGCGGCGACGGACGGACGGTTGGTTCCACCGGGGCCGAAACCGATGGCAGACAGCTTCTAGCTTCTTTTTCTGCAACAACACTTCTCCCGAGCTGTGAGTCGACTTCCTTCATATACGCCACGCCCTTCTAGATGATCAGATGTACGTCAAATCAGGGGTCACGAACTGAACTTTTTAACGGCTGGACAGCAATACGGTAGTAATTCCTGCTTTTTTTTTTTTGTCTCTCTCGCGCGTGCGTCATGCGATCAGTATGCAGTACACAGTATACAATACTGGCCATTGTTCCGAATCTGGAATCTGGTCGGGACAATTGGTATTCCCAGCCCAGCGCGCCCGATTAATGAGCGCGTCCTGATCCATTGATCCCTGAACGATGATGACCCTTGTGTTGTGCGACGTCTGCGTTTTTGGGCTGATGGGATGCCCAGTGGCACATTGCAGATGTGCCATCCCATGGACCATCTGTCAGTTGTCCACCCAACACAAGCAGAGAATTACAACGAACGACCCGTGTGAATAAGCGGAGACGACGCGCGACAGCCACTGTTGTCTATCCCTTTGTTTTGACCCAAGTTTTGACCCTTGAATCAGACTCACGTCTGTCACAATTTTAGTTCTCGCCCTTTCACCCCCTTCGCCCTTCCCTGCAGGGCCAGCCCCTGCGTTCGTCGAATTTTCCCTCGCCCGCTTCGGTCTAATTCATTCTTATTCCTCACTAGCCGTCCAACCTGCATCCGGCCATTTCCCTTCCCTTTTGTAGACTGGAGCAGCGTCTGGCACCCATCCACTCTACGAGACGTCTCCACTCGCACCATGTGCCACTCACTCACCGAGCTCCAATGGCCCCTGCAGTGCATGTATGTGCAGTGTGATGATCAAACTCAAACTTCATGTATATGGCTGCTTATGGCTTATGGCCCTTTGGACTATCAACCGGCGTGCCACCCCCGGTGGTACTCGTACTCCCGTTCACGCTTCCTGAGTGTGCGCGCCTGTGCGCCAGTGCATGGTAATATGCCCGACAGTGTGTTCGCATTCGCATGGGCGCACTCCTCCGCCTGATCTTGGAATGAACGTTGCCATGCTTCTACGTGCATCCGTCCAGCTGCCCGTGGTCGGCAGTCCTGGCCCGAGCTTCTACCGTGTGGCCATGGAAGCCCTGCTTTGATGATGCACCGATCGGATTGGTAACTCACCGCGGTCCTGCGCACCTCGTGTTGACTCGGTCCCTGTGGGGCATCATGATCATTGTTGGGATCCATACACTCCGAGCCGAGTCGAGGCAGCCATCGCTCCGAGATCCGAGCCCGAAGCTCTAAAGATAGAATCGCCTTCAACAAAATGAACAGAACCAGAACACATGATCTGCACAGCTGCCCGAGGCCCAAGAACTGTCTTATCGTTGGGAATAATGTGTCTGTCCGTCTCTGAGTCAAGAGGTCACGTGGGGGTCATGCCAACTCGATTCCTTCGCACGTGCTGGGGGACGCGTATATGAACGAATCGCGCGATTCATCCGGTTGTAGATCGTCGGGTAACTTTCTTCGCACTAGATACGGTGGATTTACTAAAGATCTGGGTCTCATTGTATGTAGGTCTGGAAGACAGCCCGCGTTTTGCGTTGTTGTACATGGAGGGGAATAGATTTAGCCTCCAGCCTGAGGGCGAAAACTGTGTTTGCCATTGGGAATACATGAGGGTGGACACATGACGATATGGATTCTATAGACAGACCATCTACGGAAAGCGATGGACACCCTCGAGCCGACGCCACCCACCGCCAGTCATCTAGTCATCAGCACAGCGCGGATGTGGGCAACCGGACGTCCAAACAGTGCTACAACCCGCACACGGATATGTGGATACTCCGTCTCCACGCACGAAGATGCAAGGTGGAAAAATCTGTGCCACGTCACTGTCATCGGGCAGGTCGACACCTAGTGATGTTATTGACCCATCATACAAAAGATACGAAGCCAGTGTGACGCCAGCTGCGCTCCTGACACAAACACGATTCCATTGTAGCAACCCCCATCATACGTGGGCTTTTTCTACGATACATGAGTGTCAGAATCACAAGGTGAAATCAATCGAAGACAGCGGGCTCTTCTGAACGTGGAGTCCATACAAAGTGGTCAGTACAGTCCAGTTGGTCCTCTCCAACCAACAGCTACGGAAAATTCGTACAAATGTTCGATATTTATATTTACACGCACTCTCCCCCTACCGAGCGAAGGGCACAGAGACGAGACGCCTGCGCTCAATTTGCTGGTGGCTTGACTACCGGAGTGACAACCACTGGTCCGCCTCCTGCGCCAACGGCGGAAGGGTTTGGTGGAGGGAAGGGCTTGAACAAGGACGGCTTTGGGTTCAATGGGCCCGGAGTCGTGCCACTCAGGTTGAGGAACGGAATCGCAGATGGCGGAACGTTCATGTTCTTGTATCCCACCGCGGAAGCGACCGGCGTATAGACGTTCGCCAGGGTCCTGCGAAAAGGAAATGAGCAGGCGGGAATGCGAGAGGAGGACATAGCCGCTCGCGCTCGTGCTCACTTGTTCGTGTCGAAACGGCCGAGAGAGCCAAGGCCCCAGTTCGCTTGCACAGTGCTGAGCGCGGAGTAGTGTGTGTAAAAGGTCGAATCGGTCGTCCCGCGGAGGTTGTCTGGGATGGCCCCGCCGAGAAGAGTAGCCCAAACGCGGTTGTTTACACCCTCGGTGTCGTTCTCATCAAAAGTGAGCAGTATGAGCGTGCGCCCGTCGTTGAACCGCTTGTCCGCGAGCAACGGTTCGAGCCAGAATTTGAGCCACGCGGACATGAACGTCGTGTTTGTGTCGTGCCCGTCGTTGACCATGTTTGGTGTTATGAACACCCACTGCGGGATCGCGCTCGCGTTAATGTCGGCGGCAAAGTCATTGAAGTTGCGAATTTTGGCGGCACGGGATGGCACCTTTGCGACGGAGTCGTAGATTATCAATGGGTTGTGCTTGCGCACGTAGAACGTGTAGGGAGGTGCACCAGGAGTCAGGTAGTTGACAGATGAGAAACTTCGATCCCGTTAGACACGTTCTTCCAGAAACCCCGAGAGAATTTCTCACTTGAATCCAGGAAACCCATCCGTGGGCATGTTCTCTTGGTATGACGCCCATGATATCTTTGCTATGTCGAGAAGATCAGCCACAGTCGAGATGCTGCATTACGAGGTCAGAGCACATAAACGACCGCGCGGCTGGACGGCTATCCACTCACTTGCTCGGGATGTTGAAGAAGTCATCGTTTGCCATACCCCAGAAATCTCCACCCACAGTTGCAACGTAATTGGGCTCCGAAGGGTGTGTCACTGCGTAGTACTGATTGAGGAGTATGCCTCTGCTGGCGAGGGATTGGAACTCAGGCTATTATGGTGACCATCACCTAGAGGCTTCGTCAGATGGAGGTGAGTACACACCGTGGCGCTGGCGTTCTCAAAGTCTGTATTTTCAAGCCAGATCTAACGTCGGATATCAGCGGACCGACTGTCGAAAGAGGTTTCTGGGCATTGACCTGAATAAATCGGTCGAAGAATTTGCCACGTACGACTTGGCTCGTCTGGAGGGTCCCATTTGTGGCCCCAACGTAGTTCGTTGAAGCCACGGTTGGACCGAGAGATGGAGGAACGAACTTCGGGCCCTGTTAACCGGTCAGAATCGTAGTTAAATGGCGGGTGGCTCCCTTGCCTGCGCGACAACAGCCGCGAGAGGGAGAAATGGAACTAGAGCGACGAGCAACATTCTGTGCATCTGCTGATTGTACAGCAACCTTGGTCCCCAGTGCTTGTGGTGAACCCGGACACTGCGCTTCGACAGAAGAGCTATTCGTGCGCTCTTATATACAATTTCCAGTTACTATTATCTATCATGGCGTTATCGGAGTATAGCTCCCGGCGGCGCGTCAGCGAAGAGTTGTCAACGTCATGTACAACGCCAGCCGACGAATGAGAAAACGCATGTTCAAGGAAGGAAAGTCTCTTTAGAAGTTATTCTGCGGAACGCGTGGATAGGTCCGCCACAATTTGCCACGGTTGGCCTGTCGGTGAGCTGGTTAGGAAGAAATCCGGTGCCACCGAACCTGTTCCTAGATGAAGATGGTCCTGCCTTGACAGATTTCACCATAAGCGGGTGCAATACGTGTCATATGGCCGATCGAGGGACGAGGCTCCAGTCACGGAGACACGTTCGTGATGAAATGACAGTAATCAGAGTGGGGAAGACTGGGTTGTACTGGTAGCTAAATCAGTTCATTGGTGTATTGTCAACCAAGGGGGCAGGAACGCACGTTTGTGGTTTCATGTGTTACTCAACTGGGCCAAATGCTTCCATGTAGACGTTCTACGAGTAAGGTGCGGAGCCCAAGACGACTATTCGCGCACACGGTAGCATTCACGCGACCCTCATCGACTACAAGTCTCCTGTAGCTTCGTTGGAAAGAAGGATAGTTGAGAACTGATACGAAGAATCAGAGCTCATGTAAGGAACAAGGACTTGCGTATGCTATGTGGGGTTTAAACGGAAGCTATTAAGGAGGTGTGAGCGTTGCCCACTAAACTGACCAAACCTAGTTGAGCGAATCATGCACGTGACTGATGACCATCATATGTATATGACGGAATTGTGAAGAGGCTGGAGCGCACGAGAATGGACGAACGCCCAGGGTTTGATTCACGTCTTCCTTCTCCTACGAAGATATGAAGGAAATGAAATGTGAAAGGGGAATGGCCTCTTGGTGAGAAACTCGAAACAAGACCGTTATCGGGTATGAATATATCCCACCTCGCACCTCGAGACAGTCGAACAAAGCGCGCGTGATGTGTGGTATGGGGAAATGTAGGAAGTGACTTGAGGAACAAGCGTGATGCATGCAGTGGTCCAAAAAATTGGACCTCGAGAGGAGATAGCTAGCAAGGAGACGGAGGGACTGCTGCAAGAACGAGAGCACTCACACGGAGATCGCACCCAGCATGAAAGACAAGGACACTCCTACGATAACGATAGAGGATGAAGTTGGACCCTCAGTTTATCAACTCCGAGGACACAAGCTGAAGTTGAGCGCTCGAGGGGGCCAACTGAAATATGGTCATGTCATGCCAGTGTGGATCGAGTCTGTAACTGCCTCACCGGACATCCCGGGAGGTGGAGTCAACATCATCTGGATCTTGAAAAAAACTGAATGAGAAGATACGTCCTGAACTTACAAGAGACAATCAACCTTCGCTAGCAAGGCACAATGACCGCACGTTTCAGCGAAGCAGAGACATGCGTGCTTCCAATATACACGCCGCAGATCGCCGAGCATTTGCAATTACGTCAGGGGTTGACGGGCGTGGGTCGTTTTCGTTTGAAAGTTTTCTCAGTTTTCTCTATTCACAGAAGGGGGATTCTAGTCTTCACCATCACTGTGCCCACCGGAGGGTTGCAACACCTGTGATACGTTACGGTCAAACAGAGGCCGCCCATGGATTAGTGGGCGAGAAAGTAGTTGAGGTGGCGTGTGGATTTCTAGCCAACACGGATATAGTCAAATTTGAACACGGGAGGTTCCAAAGATGCGAACACGTCTACTGGCGGCATGCTGCTGGCAAACATGAAAATAGGCGCCTGAGGTGCCAGGTACGACAAAAGAGGCGATCTGTTTTTTTCTGGTTATGTTGCAGAGCAGAGGCGACGACAACGGAAAGTGCTGTCCGCCTTTGAGAGGACGCGAAACAGGGCGAGATAACGTAGCAGCTGGAGCAATGCGCCGCGAAGCACCGCCTATTGGCGACTCAGCCATTGAGAATGCGCTTGAGTCTGAGTTCGACGGGCAACGAGCGTAGCGTAGATCATCTCAAATGAGAGGGCGGCAATGACTTGAATTGCGTCATGATGCTGGGGTGTGCGGGAAGAAATGGTAAGGGCGAAAGGGGTCTCTCCCGAGGTGTTAGATCCGGGCTATGCAGTCTAGCGGCATCGATACCTTGACTCGGGTGCAACGTGGGGTACGAGTGCCACTGCGGGTGCGGAATATGCGAGCATTCACAGGACCGCTGTCAACACTGCATAAGTGATGTCATCCAGAGCTATCGCCGCGTGAAATGGTGCTGTCAAAGTATACGTTCCAGGTCACCAGCAGGCACGATCTAACGATAGTCGCATTGCCGCATGCTTTCAAGGACGCTAGCACCCACAGTTTGCGCGGCAGGCAAATTCAGCACGAACAAGCGAAGGTTGTGCCTCGTCGATGGCCCTGATGCAGGTGACAAACCGTTGAATCTCGGCAGACTCAGGGGCCACAAGCAGGACAGGACGGAAACGTACGGAACAGGAATGCCAAAAAGCCGACGACACCTCACAGATGTCCAGGATAACGGTAACGAGGTGGCGCCGAAGCTATCCTGATCAGCAGAAGCCAGGGATAACTCCTCCGGTTCGCGCGGATCGCTGAGAACATCACTGTTCCACCTCGTGGCCAACAAAGGTCCCGTGACAGTGACAGTATGTTCATCACATCTCACAAGTGCCGTCTGTACAACTGATGCCTTGAGTAACAAAAGTATCTCCGCCGTACACATCAGAACATGATCCACATGTTATGCCGGCATAACCCGGTAGAAGTCCAGCCGCGGACAAAGACGGTGTGGTCAATACGGGACAAGAAAATGATGAGACCGATAAAGAAGCGGAAGGGGGAAAGGTGCAAGGGAGAGGGTAATGCTTCAACAGACCTTTCGGGGTGCGATTGATTGACGCCGCTGACAAGTAATGCGAGGAACCCCCGCCCCTCGCTTGTCCGTGGCCCAGTGATAAAAATGGTGTATACGCTGTTGTAGCACCGTTACCAAAAGACTAATAAGATTAATTCCCAGGCTCGGATTACAGAAGGGATTTCGCCCAGTGATATGTGGCAGTGGGGAGAGTGCGGGTGGTTGAGCCAGGGCAGGTGGAATATATGCGCGAAGTACATTTGTGAGCAGGTGGCAAGTATTCGCGAGATGGATAAGAGTCAGGGTATCCCGTGGCTTTGTCTGGCGGTCCTGAACTGACATAGCTGCCAAATTCCACGACAAGGTCACTGCAGAAAAATATAAATAGCTCCCAAGTAACCGCGGAGTACGGCATGGCCCGGAAACGTCTTCTTCCAACTTGAGCCTGAGATTTGTCGGAAACTGCGACGCAAAGCTGCTACATAGGTTGGGATCTCCCGGCGATGGCTCGGCTTGTTGTGACAGATGCTGATGACGACGTCCATCTATCCAATGAGGGCGGGATTGATGAAGATGTGGATAAGATTGTGCTATCCTCGCCACTAGGGCGCCTACGTTGCCGGTCTCGTGACCAGATCAGGAGGACATCCAATCGGTATCTACGTGGTCCGGCATTGTCGCAGCCTGAGACTTTCGTCTGTTCGTCCGTGACGCCTAGGACTCGGCACCCCAAGAAATCTGGATAAACATCATTCATTCATGACATACACTGAAAGAGAGCACATCCCTGAGCATAAAAAAGATAGATCGACCTGACTGCCGATCACGTACCGCAGGCACCATTGCTCGGCTTCGTTACGAATATGACCACCGCCACCACCTCATCGTCTAGCTTTGAGAATGGCCCATACGACCTTCGCATCTTCTCAATAAATGGGAAATCTTATGTTCCGCTACAAAAGAGGCCGCGAAGCTCCCTCATTGGACCCTCAACCGGCACCTATAGAGATCAATACTTAGTCATATCTTCACATGCGATATGTATGCGAGACACTTGCCAGTCACTCGGCTGCGATACGCACCGACGGCGCGACAAAATCGTGTTAGTTGGTCAAATTCAGGACAAGAGCAGTCGTAGTCAACACTACAGCTCGTCTGAGACTCGATCATGAGCTATCCGAGTTCCCATGGAGCCGCATCCGATGCGCTTCGGCGATTCCTAAGGCAAATCACGAAACCGAAGTACGCGTAGTGCTTCCGACAGTACATGCTTCGCACGCTCATGCAGTTGCAATGTTGCCTCAACTGTAAGTAATAATTGAGTCAAGATGGTCAAAGTTAGACAAAAGATACGAACCGTCCACCGACCTCAAGCACACATCCTCAAGTCCTTCTCCAAAAGGCCGCTCTACTCAATCATGATTACCCCTTCCTCGCCATCCATTTGTGCGCTTGCGGGTCGTAGTTTCGCGATGTGCTTGGCAAGTGCTTGGTGGCTCAGTAGTGTTACGCAATCGGCGGAGTTTGGTGGCCACCCCATTATTGGTTCTCCACCGAAGCGATGGATGACCTCACGCAACGTTACGCGGTCGCGAGGATGGGTGTCTATTTCGAGGTGGCGAGCAAGGATATGAGCGCTGCAAGAATTTCAACGGCACGTAAGTTGTAGCGTGTGGGAGCACGTTACTTGTACGGACTTCTTGGATGTAATATATGAGTCGGCGGGCGCAATTATGCCTCGTGGGAATCCCGCGGGGGAAAAAGCTAGTTGTGGGTGGTATGTGACATAAAGTGCAGAGCCTGACGTAGAGATCACAGAAGCAGCTTGGTTCGTGCTACCTATTTCTTCGGTATGCCCATATGCGTATAGCGAAGGCGGGTTACATACCTCTGCTGTTACTCCTACGCGTTTCTTTCTCATTCTCCACCGCCATGTTTACAGATAGGAATGCAAGGGTCGAGGGAGGTCGAGGCTATCGCAGCAGATGAAGAGAGTCCAGAGCAGCAGGCACTGTACCTGAGAAGAGCAAGAAGCTGCAGGGGCGAAAAATTTAGTGAGAACACCCGAGACAGGCATCACATTCAGATTCGGAACTTGGGGTATGCAACCGGAGTACCCACGCAATATGCAGCTTTGACATAGGGCTTCCAGTATAGCTCAATTTTGTCAATGTCAAGATACCATTCTCCGACGCCTCCAGCGTCCCCTTCGGCTTCCAATAATTCGCTTCTAGCCGACGACCCGAAGTGTTACGAATAGGAGAGAAATACCGGGGTGGATACTTGGTCGAAGTTTTAACACTCACGGCATCGTGTGAATGTCCGCGGGAAGCACGGGGCACACATGGCGGGAGTCGGAAGAACACCACGCTCAATGACCGCAGGGAAGACACCAAAGAGAGTATGGTCGATGTGTTCCCTGATGAGACTGGAAAATCGAGCGTTTAGTGTTCTCTCCGGGAAAGAACAGTTGAACACGGGGCATATACTTGACGTGGCCAGGCGCACGGATGATATAGGGGGGCTTCCTGCCTAGCCAACGCACGAACTCATCGGACAACCCCGCGCTTGCCTTGTTCGATCAGAGGATGGAGGCGATGCAACATACCCACGATCCGCAAGTTTTCTGGGATCTGAGAGCAGCTGCGTCATAGCACGGTAAACGGGGACGTGGAGCTGCAGTGAGCAGCCATGCTCGGCAGTGGCTCGTCGAGCAGACTTGTCCTGCCATTTCATGACTGTCACGGTGCAAAGGGCAGCTCGATGTAGCCGGGCCGATGCCGGAAGGAGAAGCACGTACGTAATTATTGTGTGGACCTGGAGCAGGAACAGGACGATGGCGAGCCGAGCTGAGTGGGGGTACGGCGGCGTCGGCGGGGATGCTGCCAGGCATTGTGTGATGCGAAGAACCCAGAGAAGGAGCACATCTCACATCACCGTGCTCAGCGCTCTCCCTGAGCGCTTCAGCGGCCGGCCTGAGACTGAGACGTCAGCTGTGTCCTCGCTGACATGATCCCCATGATCATGACTCCGGCTCTGTACTGTATCCCCAAGGACATTCGCAGCTATCCTGGACAGGCTGTCCATCAACGTCAACGGTCGTTCAACGTCCAACGTTCAACTTGCTGCGCCCCCAGCATCCACGCTGGGATATTTGCAATTGTGCGTGTGACAGAACCTTGACAACCCGCGCCCACTGGAACGCCCCCTCGACTTGAACTTGAACACAAACTCGCCCTTGGCGAACTTTTGCGGCCCATAAACGACGGGAATTGTAAGACGCATCACCCTTCGCTTCCAACGGTTGTTCCGGACTTACCCGTCGACTTATTTGATTTGAAATCAACACCACTGGCATGGCAATGCCATTGCTGTCGCGTCGATCATGCAGTGTAACAAACCCGAATAACCGACTGCGGCTGCAAGGCGAGATACCAACCAAATCGGAAGTTTGACTGCTAGTGCTGGAGCTGGAGATACCGAGCCTGCCGGGAGAGTGCACAAGGTACGTGAAGGGCACCCCTGCCCGTGTCAAAAGTCACAGTATGACAAAGCCCACTTGCGGTACCAATACACGACCACCCTTGTCAGGCCTCTCCCCATTTATCGGAGGTGCGGAGGTTCGTTCAACACCAAACCAAACCAGCGGTATCAGGAGGATTATATCAAATTTTTCGGGCTTCGTACGCTTCCAGGTTTATGAGAAGCCGCAACTGGACTTCTCCACCCACGCCCTTCCAATTGAATTGGGGCCTTCAAGTTGCCGCTGATCACCCAGATGATTACTTAGCTCATATCACAATTCACGTTCTGCAATGGTTTGCTTTCGGCGCCCCGTACACGGAAACCATCCGATGATAAGGTTCACAGGACCTTTTCGGCAGTTCACACCCCCGGCTCCACTCCGTAGCATCCAGAATGGTGAGCCACCACATCACGATCCCCCGTACTGGTTTCTGCTCCCTCCTTCAACTGGAGACATGCTGATGGATCTTTCATGGCAGCGATTCGTGCCGGATCTCAGGGGGTCGATGACATTTGCTTGTCAGGGCTTCCATGCACCTGTCGCTAAATATCTAAAACCTACAAAAAGAAGATCTCCAATTCGTCACTGGCATTAATTTCTGACGTGACGCGAGATATAAACGGCGACCTATACTGCCCTGAGACCCCAATACTCCTCCCAGCTCTCTCAGCACAGTCCCCGCCCAATATTGATACCAGCTCTGGCTCAGTTTCACCTCCCCGATCCCCTAGCACAATGGCCTTGGCCACGGGTGTTGAACCCGCACTACGCAGAAGTAAAGCCGGAGTCCGAAGCCTGGCTACGTGACTTCGAAGCACTTGATGCCAAATCGCAGAGGTCATTCGACCGGTGTAATTTTGGTAAGCAGATATTTTTTCTGTCTACTTTCTCGATTGTCAACAACCTTGAACGCCATCAGCCCTTCTCGGTGGCCTCGCGTATCCACTTGTCGACAAAGGTTGGTCTACCCCAAATGAACTGACACCGAGCTATCTAAAACAAGCCCCCAGATCGTCTTCGTGTAGCTTGCGATCTCATGGCGCTCTTCTACATATTCGACGAGTTCACAGACAAAGTCGATAGCAAGGCTACCCGTGCATATGCAGAGATTGTCGTGGGGGCATTGCGAAATCCTCATTTTGAACGTCCTGCTGGCGAGTCGAAGCTTGGTGAGATTACGCGACAGTGAGTCCCGAGTTCTACGTTCCCAAGCTATAATTGACATTGGTGATAGATTCTGGCTGCGTGCAATGCGAACGTCTTGTGTCTCTGCCCGGGAACGATTTATCGCGTCGTTCGCAGAGTACGTATACGCAGTCATTGATGAAGCCTCCGATCGCGCAACAGGAAGCGTCCGTAGAATCACGGACTACCTTCGGCTCACGCGGCTCACCGCTGGCCCGTACCCGTGTTTCTTCCCAATGGAGATGGACTTGGACATTCCAGACGAGGTCATGACGCACCCCTCAATGGAAGTGATACGCAGCTTGGCCGCAGAGTCCTTGGTTCTCGGAAACGTGAGCTCCGCACACTGTTGCCCTTCGACGATGAGATGTCTGACTGGCGACGTAGGATTTATACTCATACAACGTTGAGCAAGCTTCTGGACATGGTGGCCATAACATCATTACCGTGGTCATGAATGAGAAGGGCATTGATCTGGACGGCGCGCTCGACTGGGTCGCAGAATATCACGAAGAAGTCCTATCCGAATTTCACGCCCAGTACCGCGTACTACCCTCTTGGGGCCCAGCGATCGACCTCAAGGTCAAGACATACGTCGAACGACTAGCACATTTCATCCGCGGGATCGACTGTTGGGCATTCGAGACCGAGCGATACTTCGGGGCTAAAGGCCGGGAGGTGCAGCGGAAGAGGGTGGTCAATCTCCTTCCCAAAGCGAAAGCAGTCACCCCAATGATGGCCCCCTGCCGAGATTTTGATATTTGATTTTTCAGCTGGTAGCACATGGCACGGAACTTCTTTTTTGCCACATATATAGCTTAGTACTGTACCGGAATGGTGCCTGAATTTTCGATGGGTTGAGTAGTATTCTAATTCTATTGCACAGCAGCTGCACGTGATGTCGGTTGACTTAAAGGATCGATCACATAGGCGATGCGGGTGATATGACTTGCACCAACCAACACAAAACTCTCGTCATTTGTATTTTATTGTATAAAGCCGCTTATACGTATGAGACGATCGGTTGCACTCTGAATGACCTCCAAGGAGTGTGCTGCGCACACAACTGCCAGTGGCGGCTGTTCACATCACGTTCACTATCCCCGTCGGGCGGGCGCGACGTCCACGCACTGTCACGTGCCACCGACACGGATTTCCGTATGATCCCCGTACTCCTCGCTTCATCCTTGCATGAAGGTTCTATTGAAGACGTCGCCAGGAAGAGAACCGGTCGATCTACACGACATGCCCCGGTTGAGAGAATGAGACGACGACGGCGATGCGGAATTTGGCGATAGGCAAGTAACAACCGAGCCGGATAAAAACGTACCTCAGGAATTCGATAAGAGATAGAGAACTACACGACATGTCCCTGTTCGCTAAATTCTTTCCCAGAATGCATTGATTCGCAGGTACAGTACGACCATTTCGTAGTTTCCCTCGTGATCGGCCCCGCATAAACCCAAGTCTCACATGATAACACGCTTTACAAAATGGACGTACCGGAGTGGGTCACACTGGCAGTGTGCTTCCAATCCACTGCTCTCCGTCCTTGTCGATCACTGCTGCGCTTGCACGTCCCAGGGACCTGGAAACGACCGACTTAACTCGGCTTGGAATCAAAATACGCCCGGACATGGCAGGTCGCAATATCATGGCTCCGTATCCATTTTTATGGCTTCGACAATTGTGCCCGGACCCTACAGTACTAGCAGCAAGACCATTTCCGATCACTATTCATCGAATGAGGGTGCTAGTATCTATTCCCGAAGGGACACTTACAGAGCTCGAGGCGCTACGTTCCATCAACGCCTCTAGAATGTTTCCAAGAATTTTGTTTCAAGACGTATCTGATGGCATGGTACCCCGAACTACTGTGCCCCACTGGCACCAGGCCGTCCGTCATATCGTTAGGGTGACCGATCATTTCTGGGCATTCGGGTTTGCAGGCGATAGTCACATGTCCGAAAGACATACAGTAGAGGACTCCTAGAGATCGTCAAAGAAGGGTGGGTTCCGATTTTCAAATACCATTTCTATTGATCATGCGATCATGGCCCGTCAACGTTTGACTAAATCATAGGTCACGCGCAGCAGGTGGCTATGCGTCTCAAAGCTGTGTACCAGGAGAAGACTTGCTCAGGACGCTACGTATGTTTGGTATACCTGGGACCTTTGTCCGGTTCGTCCCCCGCGGGGGTCACCCTTTCGAAGGAAAGTAGCTTAATCACGGAAAGTGGAACGGGGGAAGGTATGGTATGGGCCCCGGGTGGATTATGTTTAACGCCACTGGCCGGCCATGTACTACTACTTGTCCCCTCGCGTTCCTTTTCCAGCTCACAGGCCACATGGTTCAGGCTCCACTTCATGCGGACCACACTTCGATTTTTGCTCTGAACTAGCATCACCTCTCTCTCTCGACCGTACCTTATCGGACTGAAGCACGTGAACATGCGCAGGTGAGTTCGAGAGGGGAGAAGAGAAGAGAAGAGGAGAGGAGGAGAGGAGAGTGCGAGGGAGAGGGAGAGGGAAGGAAGAGGAGAAGAGGAGCGAGCGAGAGGAGAGGAGAGGAGAGGGGACAAGCGAAGACAAACGAGAAGACAAAAGAGTGACAGAGGAGGCTCGAAATTGAGAGGCAAACACGAAAGGGCCCGGTAGCTCCAGTGGGTGTCCATGCGTCGAACGAGCAGAGGGTAGGTAGAGAGAAACAGCTGAAAAGAGAGGGTAAAGTCCGGCGTTCAACTTGTGGGGCACGAAAATCTCCAATGCTCATTTCCCAAGTTTTCCTATCCTTTATATACAGTCTGCGAATCTCTACTTCGGCCGATGTCAGAGTCAACGAGGCAATTAAGATATGGCTAGCTTGGACCGCGGGCTATTCAGCAAGCAGGTATCAGTAAAGGTATCCAGAGACTGAGTAATGAGAAAGGGCTTTCAAGTAAGCCAAACACATGGCCCGGGCTATTTACGTGGTGTGGAGGAACGTGCTTTTATGATGTATTAAGAAGAATATGGAATGAAAGAAAGAATATATTACATAAAGTCTTCTGATTTGTCCCCGGGCTTTCTAGAGTTGGGAAAACCGGCCGCGCAATGTCAAAGAGGAGGCGGTGCGTGAGGGTCTCTTGGAGAAAGGGTTCAGGCGCTCCGCATTTGAGAGCCTCGGCTCTGGCCCTCCTTACAGGACAGTGCACTTAACAAGCACTGTCTTCTATCGCGGTGCGTGGATTTCTGGAATTTTGGCAAGCGATAGAGCTGAAACAAAGGAGCCCACGTCGTAAAATATGGGTCACAGCTTGCGTTCACGTCCAAATTAAACCCAACCCTCCTGTTGTTCTGCGATATACTAAGAAGGCAGTCTAAATAAATCGTCACATGAAGTGGTCATCTGTCTCCGGGGATCGGGGGAATGTGTCCCGTGCTACTTCAAGTTAACGTTCTATAGTCACGACTCACGAGATGCACCAGAGAATGCAGGCGGCGCTGCCGATTTTTTACGACATTGCGATTGCAGAGATCCCACAGTGGGGACCGGCGGTGTTGGAGGGCGCTTTTTTCACCGATACTACGCTACAGTCTACTCGTAGTACTCGCGATCAAGCAGATGCTACCAAGTCGCATACGCTCGAGTGCTTGGAGGGATACATCGCTAGTGGGGCCGCTGGCCCGGGGGCGGTCTGTGATTCTGCAGATTGATGTGATAGCGCACCAATTGAGAAAGCGACCCAGATTCAAACGTTCTTGCTGGAATACGGCGGTACGGTATACACTCAGGCTCGGGTTATTTTTGGGATGTAGACGTATGAATGAACGTGGAGTGGACTCGAGGCGCAAGGCGGTTTCAAGCGGCGCCTGATAAGGCATTACGAAGACCCGGCTGATCTGCTGCCGGGCCGCGACTTCTGAACACTGCACTTGCTACGGTAAGCGGCCGCACTCGGTGAGCACCCTGAACCGATGACTTCCGCTGGGCTTCCGGGAGCATTAGATGAAGGTGAGAATGAGCAAACGCTGTCTGGCAGCTCATTTGAGCAAGCGCCCTGCTTGTAGGACTGTAGGACTGTTTTTTCTCATTCATGGCTCGCCCGCGCGCATGTCTTTCATATCCATGAGTGTTTCACATATCCCTATCTTGAACGTTTTTGCTCTGACAAGGCAGTACCGTTTTGTTTCGATGAACACCACTGCCTGATAACGATTCCAGTTGTACTATCGGCTTCCGCCAATTCAGGCCCAAACACAGATAAAATATCTGACGCCCAGGCACAGACCGGCCCGAAGCAAAGTATGGAATAGCACGATCTCCTGCTTTGTCTGTGCTTACCATGTGCACGTACCCGGTGAACTCTGTCCGCCTGTCACATCCTCAGGGTTGGGTTATTGGTTTCCCGGAATACATGGCGACAGGCGGCGGTGCAGATTGATGAGAGTGGGTGTAACAGAATAAGCAAGAAGCCGATCGAGGACATCAATGTCACATTGATGTCCTCAACCGGCTTCGGTACTAGGGCTACAGCTGCAGAGGCTGTACGTTATCCCTGGACCTCGATATAAAGACCCCTCCTAAGAGGGTGAACGCTATCCGCATCAGGTTTCTTCAACATTCCCCTCGGTCTAACTCAAATGTCGAACCTTCCCCAATTTTATCTCCCCGATCCACTCGCTCAGTGGCCCTGGCCAAGGAAACTGAGTGAGCATTACGCAGAAGTCAAGCCAGAATCCGACGCGTGGTTGAGAAGCTTCCAGGCTCTCGACGCGAAGTCACAGAGATCGTTTGATCTATGCAACTTCCGTGAGTTGCTTTCTGTGTTTCCCTCGATGTTTTACGAGAAACTGAGGATACGTACAGCACTCCTCGGCTCTCTCGTATATCCGTTGCTTGACAAAGGTTTGCCTGTCCATCGGAGGTTGGGAGCGAGCCTTACTGATCACCCCCAGATGGTGTTCGGGTAGCTTGTGATCTCATGGTCCTCTTCTTCATATACGACGAGTTCACCGACAAAGTCGATGGTGATGGGGCACGCTTTTATGCGGAGATGGTTATGGACGCTATTCGAAACCCTCACAAGGCGCGCCCCGAGGGGGAGCCACAGCTCGGGGAGATTGCACGACAGTAGGTTCATGTCGTGACGAGTGTCCCACCGCGTCTAATGGTGGCCTTCACAGGTTTTGGTTGCGTGCGATTGAGGTTTCAAGCCCTGCAGCTCAGGAACGCTTCATCGCAACGTTCTCCGACTATGTGTATGCAGTAATCGATGAAGCCTCCGATCGCGCGAAGGGACACGTCCGGGGCATCGAAGATTACCTGAAGCTCACGCGGCTCACAGCCGGAGGATATCCGTCATTCGTTGCCGTCGAGGCTGGTCTCAACATTCCAGAGGAGGCTATGGCTCACCCCGCTCTGGAATCGCTCCGCGGTCTGGCCGCGGAGTCCCTCGTTCTTACAAACGTTAGTACCTCTCCAGCCTGCCGTGAGTATATGCCGGTGTATATCTGACTTTGATTGTGATTGCTAGGATATGTACTCGTACAATATCGAGCAAGCGGCAGGTCATGGCGGCCACAACATCGTCACCGTCGTCATGAACGAAAAGGAAGTCGACTTAGACAGTGCGCTCAACTGGCTCGGCGAATACCACGGACAGGTATTATCCAAGTTCCAGGCGCAATCCCGCACACTGCCTTCGTGGGGTCCTACTGTCGACGCAGATGTCGCCTCATTTGTGGAGAGGCTGGCTTACTGGATTCGCGGGATAGACTCCTGGTCAATCGAGACGGAGAGATACTTTGGGAAAAGGGGGCCAGAGATCCAAAAGCACAGGCTTGTAACCTTACTTCCAAAGGTCAAAAAGCCAGATATGACGCCAATGATGGCTCAGCCTAGCACTTAACTCCCCTAGCACTAGGATATAGGATACGTCGTTTAGTGAAGCACCGACTCATACATTGTAGATATCCCTACTTTTCTTTGATTGCTATCATTTGAATAATCAACACGCATCGATGCGCCGGCTGTTTTCAGCCAACCTGAGCACCTTCAGTTTGATCAGAATCGGGATCTACATCTACGTATCCCGACACCATCATCATCGCACTTCTCTATGTGACATCCTGGCGAAAACCACTTTTCATAATCCAAGGCCGGGCTCCATGTGATGTATTCCTGACGCTCCTTTCAATCATCTGTAAGACTCAGTTGTTGAGTAACCAACTTGCACCCACTTTTTCGATCTATTGTAAACCTCAGCCATTCTTGCGATGCGCGCCGGGGTGAAATTTACATCGGCTTCTGCACTGCACTGGATGCTGACTTTCAACGTGCAACCGTGCCAGTGGACGTATGCGCCGGGACCCTCTTTGTGCGGTACGTTCCGTTCCGTTCGGGTCGGGTTCATCAAAGTTCCAGTTGGAGTTCTTTTAGATTGGACTCGAACGCTCCAGCCCCGCGACCAGCCCGAGTTTTTACGTGATGATAACGGCTGTCCCTCTACTGTGGGCGCCTTCTCTTAATGCGTCGACAGAAAGAACGCGAAAAGGCGGTCGCCGTCTCACAGCCACGGTGATTGTGCCTTCGATTTGCGTTTCCGGGAACACCGGAAGCTAATAGACTAATTAGGAAACCCCCCCTAGGGCAAATGACTCTGGAATTTTGACTATGCAGCTTGCTATGCAGTTCTATTAGGAAGACTGGCCTTGGCTGCCAGTGACATTGCGGCCTATGCACCTGTGACTTGAGAACTTACCGGCTAGCGAGTCTACATTCTTCTCTGTTCCTCCCCCCGCGAAGATCAATAGCTTGATCAGTAGAAAGAATGCTTTAGATCTCAAATCTTGCTGTATGTTGCACCCGCAGGAGAATGCGTGGACATGACACGATGACGGGGACTTCAATTTTTCATCCTGATCGCCACTCCGCTCGGGTACTCCCGCTACTATCATGTCTCCACCACTCCAGCAAGTGTCTGGCACAGTAACCGCGCCTGCCCTCCGCTTCATCGGAAAGGAAAGGCCAAGGGACATGCCTATGTAGAGGTCCGTTAATACCGCTGACTCTCATATACCAGGTATAATCGATATAATCGCGCGCGTTCGTTAAGCACGTTTCCAGTGCATGTTTTCTCCGCCGTCGCATGCTTCTCATCCCATTTTCGGCCATTCTGTCAATGTGACCCTATGGCCCACATCCATGTACGTGTAACGCCATAGGAAGTTGGTATTTGGCACATGCGAGGTACTCTTTCCGAGTGTGAAAAAAAAACCACTTATCGAGCTCTTTGATTGTGCTGATGTTCTACACGTTGGGCGGTCTAGCCAATTCAGGCACGAAGAGCTCTTCATACCCCCATTCTTCCCTTTTACCATCCTATGGACTTGGGACGTCATATCGATTTACCGGCGAGGAGTGTATAGCCGGAGTGGATTATCATGATCCTGGTACTACACCACTACACCTGTTCCTGATGGATCCAATGCCTCCGCTGTCAGCATGAAACATTAAGGACTTATGTGTTATCTGACCTCAGGTATAAAAATCCCCATTCCTCCCTCCAGCTCGATATCTGGTCCAGCGCTTTGATTCTTCCTAAGCTAACAATCATGTCGTTCCCCCGTGAAGTTTATCTCCATGATCCACTGGTACAATGGCCCTGGCATAGGACGTTGAATCCGCACTACGCGGCGGTCAAGCCAGAATCCGACACATGGTTGCGTGACTTTGGGGCCTTCGATGCCAAGTCGCAAAAAGCGTTCGACGCGTGTGATTTCGGTGGGTTACCAGCTTAATTCTTAGTTCGCCAAGAGACCAACAGGGTGATGAATAGCGCTCCTCTGTGGTCTCGGATATCCGTCGCTCGACAAAGGTTCGTCTGATAAAACATATGTCATAAGGTGAGGTGCACTGACGAGCAAGCAGATTGCCTTCGAACAGCCTGTGACCTCATGGCTTTCATGTTCGCCTGCGACGAGTATACCGATAAGGTCGGCAGGGAGGACGCCCGTGCCTATACAGAAATGGTCATGGACGCTCTTCGCAACCCCCATACCGAGCGTCCAGAGGGAGAGTCGAAGCTAGGCGAGATTGCGCGACAGTACGCCTGCAAGCCCACATATCATTTACCCTTCCTGACCGGAGGTGGTCTTGGCAGGTTCTCGCTGAAAGCTGGTCAAGTCGTCAATGCGTCATCTTGGGAACGCTTTATCGCCAAGTTCGCGGAGTATCTGAATGCGGTGATTGACGAGGCTGCCGATCGTGCAGCGGGACATGTCCGCAGCATCGAGGATTATCTTGAACTTAGAAGGCTCACGATAGGCGGATATCCGTCTTTTCTGTGCTTCGAGCTCGGCCTCGACATTCCGGACGATATCATGGAGCACCCTGGGATTAAATCACTCCTCGCCCTGGTCGCAGAAACTGTCTTGCTGACCAACGTTAGTGAGTTCCACAAAGCTGAATACACACGACTAACCAGGATGAGCAGGATATGTACTCGTACAACGTTGAGCAGGCAAGAGGGGATGGCCACAACATCATCCCCGTCGTAATGAAAGAGAAAGGCACTGACCTGGATGGCGCGCTCAACTGGGTCGCAGAAACGTATGAACAAGTTCTGTCCAGGTTCCAATCGCAGAGCCACATGCTGCCCTCGTGGGGCCCCGCCATGGACCCTATGGTCAACGACTTTGTGGAGAGGATGTGTTTCTGGATTCGGGGGCATGATTGCTGGTCTTTCGAGTCGGAGAGGTACTTTGGGACGAAAGGAGTAGAGATCCAGAGGTCGCGGCTGATGGCTTTGCTCCACGAGGGCACACGACGGAGCCGGAGGTGACCGTGAAGGTTTAGTAACGTTCTAGAGGTTCAGCAAGTCCAAATTAGAGTTGTTCCCTGCGCTCCGGGTACTATAATGTGATATCGACCGAGACGACGTGGTCACTTGTGCGCCCACAGGAACCTCAGGCTCATGTTTGACTTGATTAACGCGTGACTGATGTCCGGAGTTTTGGCAGTTGACGCCGACTCGCCACTATGTCCTGAAATCAGCTCTCGGGGCCTTACTAAACTGGCTACTAGTAAGGAAACGTCCTTGCGTACGGCGGTGACAATGACTCGGTGAGCCATATTCGGGGTACCTCTTCTATTCGTGCACCTTCCAGGCTCCCACGGCCTGGGCGCTCCGCTGGGGCGCTCGCCTTTTTCCGGAATTGCACGTCACCAATATATTAAGGCATCAAAGAACACGACAAATTAACTATTACTGTACCAGTTGGCCGACGTCGGGATAGAACGGCCGGGTAAGAAATAACCATTGGTGAAGATTAGCGGCCACCGCTCTATCTCATCTCATCCACCCCATCTCCAACTGGCTCTCGCTCCAGCTGAATCACGAAGTGCGACCTCACTTGAAACAAGGCGCGACGCATGAGAGTGATGAGACCCGGTCCCGGGCCCACCGGGAGCCAGCAGTGCTTTACGGTGCTGTGGAGCCTCCAAGAATACCCCACCACCATTTGTGCCTGCAGATGGTTGACCGTAAGAATGATCTGTCATGTCTCTGTTTTCTTCACGTTTGTCAGTGCGCTATTTCTGTTCTATCTGACCCTGCGCACCTCGGCTCCGGCTTCTCAAGAATTCCGAGCGCCAAACAAACAAACAAACAAACAGACCATTTTCGGCCCCCGAGTTGCCTACTTTCTACTTTGAGCATCCGGCCTGGCTTGGATCGATGCCGGTGAGTTTGAGCTTCTTTTGAGCCCCTGCCCCTGAGAGCTGAGGGATTTTCTGAGGAGAGGAGAGACAGGGAGGAGTCAAAGAGCGTGGATGACAAGATGTCCAGTCACCAGTGTTGGCAACATTCGACAGGACATCAGCCTGAGCGCATCAGCCACCTGACGAACGAGACTGTTCCACTCTCTCTCATAGTAGGTACATAACAAGACAGTGTGAAGTGAACTGCGCCGATGGTAGAACGCTGCTTGCTATGGTCCATAGGGGCCTTAGTGGGTGGGTATACTACATCCGATCCGAGTACATATTCTTCCGGATTCATTCCTGCGCGCAGGAGGCTGTGCCTCGCTTGCATGCCATTCCCCGCTTGCATCCGTTTGTCCCCGGGGATTCATATATTCATACCCCGACACTCTCGCCTCTGATACCAACATTAGCTATGGCGCTCTGGCGGACTTAGAGCTTTGGAAGAATCGACAACCAAACAAAGTTG